>JAQGAZ010000175.1:0-87874 GCA_034692225.1 Polydesmus complanatus | reverse complement strand
ATTTACCATAGAGTCACAACCTCCAAAAACATAATAAAGCAATTTCGAACTATCTTCATTTTTCAACTCATCGCAACTTCCTACAATATTTCGGCCACTTTGTGGAATTTTAGCGAAAGACTACCGGTAGAAATAATTATTTTCAAGGGAAAAAATAAAAATTTAAATATTTTGGCCTTAAGCAATTTTATTGACGTTGCGGTAATAAAAATATTATATATTTTTTAAAAATTAATTTAGTTGCTTATTAATTATGTATTTATTTTTATAGAAATTACTTACATTTACAAAAAAAGAACATTTAATTATTTATGAAATACAAAAAGCAATTTTAATTTTATAAATTGTAAAAATTATTTGAATTTGCCGCTTAGAACCACGTTTAGTGACATCTAGCGGTGAATTGAGACTTTATTTGTTTTTTTAGTTCCGCTTCCGCATAAAAGGTTAACCGTTCGAACTCCAAAATTTGAAATTTATCTTTCGATAAAACAAGCATTGTACACGTACATCGTAAACTAGAATTATTATTCTGTAATTTTTGGTTAGTATTACTTCAATTCTTTTTATTACTCGTTTCAAATTTTAATTTAATGATTTGTTCTGAAGTTTCCAATCTTGTACCACGAAATGTTCCACAATCAAGACTCGGGAGGTAATGTGATAACCACTACTAACAATCACGCATTTATTTCTTACATTTTTGGACCCAAGAAATTTGTGTTAATACTGTATTTAAATTTTATTATTTTGAATTCCAGTTTTTTCTTCCCCAGCTGCTAATATGCAGTATTTGCCAGAATATTTATTAGGAGAACCTACCGTATCTTCTTCGGTAGGCTACCCAATTTTTCCGAATTATTTTCCTAATAAAACTTCCCCGGAAGTTTATTTAATTTATTATTTCTATTTTACAGCCAGGACAATCAAATCATGCTAGGAATTTAAGCGTTTTAACGAATTCACCTTGGGCTAACTTATCTGTTTCAAGCCAACCCTTATCACAAACTCCGACGTCGAGGTTCCTTATTCTTTTAAAATCTTTGAATTTTAAATTTTTATACAGTATATAATAATTTAAAACATATCATTTGTATTTAGATACGTTCGAAATTCCGTTATTGAAAAGCAAGGCGGGCCTCCTATTTTTGGTTTATACGATCAACAAAATTCCACTCCTTCTTTTTCTAATACATCTAATGGTAACACGTCCTTCACTCAAATGAATCAGGATTCTTACATGGCTTCTCCCCGTAATTCAAACATTATAAACAATCAATTTAAACCCTTAATTTATAAAAATTTTATAAATGTTTTCAGCTAAATCTAGAGACGCGAGCTTTCTGACTAACAAAAGTTTATTGATGCAAAATAATTCCATCTCATCCCCCGCACTATTAGATCCGTTTTATACTCAAGGGTAATTTTTTGTTTTGCTAACGAAATTGTTAAAGGGTTTAATAATACAGCATACATTTTTCTTTTAGAGAAAATTTGAAACCAGATGACGAGTTGGACGAAACGTGGGTCACTGTTTTTGGGTAAATTTCATTTTATGTTTCGCAGTCAATTTTATTAAAAAAATTGCTTTTAGTTTTCCGACATCGGCTACTAGTTACATCATACAACAGTTTTCACAGTATGGAAATATTCTTCAACATAAAGTAAAAATGTATTTCCTTGATTTAAAAGAATTTTTTTTAACTAAAAGTTTTGTTACGACAGATTACCGGAGGCAATAACTTTATTCATTTGCATTTCCAATCTAAAATCCAAGCCAAAAAGGCTTTAGGTAAAAATGGCAAAATATTTTGTGGAAATATGATGATAGGAGTTTTGCCGTGCATTGACAAAGTAAATATTTAATTCTTTGATTGTTATTATAATTGAAACGTTTTAAAATATTATAATTATTTTGGCAGGCTACAATGGCCGAGGCTAGTAAAGAAAACTATTTATGTCAAAGTCCGTTATCGTTTACTCCCAACAAAAGCATGAATACGTCCGACTTGAACTCGTCCGCTATTAGTGGGGCGAGACCTTTAACGCAGGCCTATCGAGTGGCGGCCAGTAAAAACGAGGTAACGTCGCTTAAGCCAAAAATATCGTTTCAATAACGCCCGTTTTACTTCCATCTCTACCCATCCTTCTTCAGGTTGTTCCGACGTGTCCAATTTTACAAAAGAAGAGCAATCCAGTTTCCAAAGCGATGGAGTATGTCTTCGGTTGGTGAGCGCTGTGAAAATTTGATTTAATATTAATTTAGAACGCGATCGATGTGATTGATTTTAACACTTTTTAACTGACCATGAATAAATTCGTGCATCTTGTTATTTATATATAAGGAAAACAATTTATTCAGAATATCTTAATGGAGTAGCTAAAAAGTTTCTTCGTATCGTCTTTAAACGTGGATATTTATAATAAGATATACAATTTTTTTTAAGAAAGCGACAAAATAACATAACTATCAAAACATATTTAAGTTGCCACGTTTGAACGATTTTTTCTGTCCGTTTAATATAATAATATAACGTTTGCCCCATAATTATTTTATTACAATTATTGCTGACATTAATAGTTCCAAGAAACTGATCTCGTAAAAATAATAAGAAAAAATGTTAATCGTTCGCGATAAAACATAAAAATATGATTTACAAAATTGATCTCAATTCACCGAAACGTATCGTTAAATTTAAGAAAATGTACAAGAGCCAGTGGGTACAGCACTTCATTTCTCCTCTATTAAACCCCGCGCTAAATCCGTCATTTTTAAATATTTGGTTTTCTTTTTGTCCAGTTCGTCTTGCGTCCATAACAAAAGTTTCAATAAGTTAGCTAAATTTGGGGTAGTCATATCTTGATTCTCTATTTTTAATATCGCGGCATTCAGCTCACTAGCCACCTATTATAAAATTATAAAGAAATATTTGAATCCAGCGAATGAATGTTTAAAATATTGAACCAACTTTTTGTCTGTGAGATGGGTGAAGCAAATCTCCGAAAGGCGATTGTTCCGGCTCTTCAAAGGCTAATAACGCCAGCGTTCTTTCTAATTCACTCAAGATCTCTTGATTCTCTTCTCCCCTCTCGGATAACTGTTCCTGAGCAAACTTTAAGGCTTCTTCGGCATTATGTTCGCGAATTAATTCAATCATATGCTGTTGCTGCGATTTGATACAAAAAAAAAAGAGAATTATTAAGGTCAAATGTTTACCTCGAACACATTTTTACCTGCAAATGGAAAAAGAGATAACGATCGTTATCCAATAATTCTGGATGTAAATTATTAACCATCGAAATGGCTTCTTGTATTCGTCCAGTTTGAATGGCATCGCGAATTTTAATGCGCTCGTCGAGTTTCTCCAAGTCAAACGAAGGTTTAATGCCAGATTCCAATTGAAATTTTTCAGCGGCTTCTTTAAACCCTTCTAAAAACCAATAACCCACAAATGTATTCATATTTCTTAGTAATATAATTATATTAAATGTTTTTTTTTTACCAGTTACTAAGTAGTTCATTATTAACCGATTCATATCCGCTCTCTGGATGTGCACATTATCCAATTTTTCTTTCCATTCTTCCAAACTAACTTCGTCGTGTCTATCGCTGAAATTCATCATCTAATAAAAGGCATACATTTTAATAAATTAACTATTCAAAAGTATAAATGCAAATACTACAGTAATAAGAAGATGATGCGGCATAAGAATGGATTCACAACAACTTTTTACTATGGCGGAAACAGCACGGACTATGCCGTCAAAATTTCTTTAATAATAATTTTAATATCGTTAACAAATCTAGTGTTTTTATTTCAGTTATACACAATCTTCCAAACGTAACACATTTAAAATTATTAAACCCATAAATAATCGATTAACATTATTATACCTCTTGAACTTGAGAGATCAGATGGGCTACGATCCTTCACTGTTATTTTCGTCGATGGAACGTGACGTCATCAAAGGAGGGTCGTCCATAGTGTTGACACATTTTATTTCGAATAATCTTTACCAGAGGGCGCTGGGCGTCTTTTGGCGGCTGCGTGTGTGCTACAACAGGAGATGGAGAAAAACATTTTTATTTAGTTTTGAAAAGTAAATTTATCATCGCAAACTTGGGACGTTATGTTATCGTTTCTACGCGTTCTACTTTTGGATTACCAGCGAGATGATAGTTGAAAGTGTTTGAAGGTAAGAATTAATTAATATAATACGTAAATTGTCTTCGTGATTGAGCCAACAATTAAGCGACGTGTTGTGCCAATAGAATGTTGCCGTGAAACATAAGCCTTTTTTTTTTTACTTGGCGGGCCTTTTGCGGCATTTTTACGTTCAGGATTTTTTTACTGTACAGTATTTATCGTTAATCAAAATTTAAAGGATATTTTTGTTTTGTAATTTTTTTATTATTAAGTTTAGCTTCCTGTTTATCATTTCGAAACGCACAGACACACCTGCAAAAATATAGATAAAAAAAAAATTCATCAGATATTTGCAACAGAAAACCTCTCTCATCATCCGATTTTTATTTTAAACTTTTGTTGCAACGAAATTAGTTTATTATTCAAAAACGATGAACTTTCTATTTCATAATTACTATTTACATATTTTAATTAGTTTAAAATTAGATTTATTTTTTGAAAATATTTTAAGATAACTTCCGGTGTTTTTATTTTTTTAGAAAAACTTTTTTTTTTTTTTAACTTAATTTAAGTGTTTTGTTTTTAAATGTGATTTAAAGGTTAATAATATTATTTAAAGATAAATGAAAGTAAGTTGTTAAAAGATAAATAGTTGTTTTAAGATTTGATCGAAGCGGTTCAACTTATTGAAAGCGCAAAAACCTTGACATTTATTTTTTCGTCAATACATTCTTATCTTTTGAAACGCAGAAAAGAATGAAACGATTGGATTATGCCATTAGAAAATAATACGTGAAAAAGTAACTTATTTTTTTTCTTCTCTTCTTCTCACGGCTAAAAATTTAAGGTAAGTTATTATGATCAAAAAAAAAAAAGGAGAACAGTAACAGGATCTCGTGATTCACATCGAAACCAATTTCTTAAGATTTCAATCACGCGATTTTGACTCAAAAATTCAGCTAATTTAATTATTTTTTCTTTCATTTAAGTTGGGGGAAATTGAGGGAAAATGTTTATTAAAATATGAAGCTGAAGGATAGCAGCGGCGGTCAATTAACTGCGGCTTTTGAAATTATTATTTTTTTTTTTTTGAAATAGAAATGTGGTACATACACCGTACCAGGATCTTTCAAATACTTCTAATTAATTTGTCAAAACTTGTTCAACTTTTTTTTAAAAAAAAAAAAAAAACATGCAGCTTCATTGCATCAAAAGAGGTTACGAGTAGATAATATATTTTTTTTTATTCATCTCTCCGCACTATTTGTGCAATATGAAAAAGAAGGTTGCGTAATCAAACCAGACCTGATTGTAATTTAAACGTGAAAAAACCTTGAATTATCGCTTAGAATTCCAAAAACATGCTAAAGAGCTACAAAAAAAAAAATAAAATAAAATAAGCTAGAGAAAGTAATTTTTTTTATAAAGCAATTTAAAATTTTAACAATAATATACCTTTATAGGTCGGAAAAGACTTACGGAAATGAGAATTAGCAATTTAAGAACGTTACATTTTTTTCCGACAGTTGAAAAATTTAGGTTAAGAAAAATTTAAGGCTTTTTATTGCCAGGATTATGTAGACAAAATTATTACGTCTTCAACGCACACAAAACATTCTATTTACACAGTGTTCGTAAAGAAGTGCATCCAACTGAATTAAGTGTTAAATTGTTTTAATTTGATCAAGCTGGAATTGATGCAGCACATTTTTACGAACACCGTGTAACATAGGACATCTCTTTTTTTTGTAAATATGAATTTTTAAGTAAATAAGTTTTAATAGATAAGTTACTTGAATATTTTCCCGCTCTCTATTTTTGATAATAATAATAATAATAATGCACCTATCAGCAATTTAATTTGATAAACTACAGCGCGTACATGTAGTAATTTATCTCAGACATAACAAACTCAACAAATTTCTAACTCGTGCACAAACAAACTTTTTGCTCACGGTGAAAATACTAAGCAGATATACTTTCGAGCGAGGTTAGCAGCAGCTGCGGGAACCTTGATGAACACTTCGAATCTCGCTCAAAAAATCTTTTAACATTTTGGGTGATTTGTTGGAATGGAATACCATAGTTTTATACGTTAAATTTAGAGTTTTCGTTTCAAGGAAAAAAAAAATCTCGCAGCTTACTACTTGCGTGCGTGCAAAAATCTCTACTCATTGGGTGGAGACTTGGAAATAATATCGATAAAATAAATCGGGGAAATTTTCTGCAACTATTTGATCTCGATCCACTACGAGTCAATTTATTCATGAAGTACCGAATATTAAATTTCTATTGTGTCCGTAGAAGCGAACAATACGAAAGAAAAAAATATCGGTATTAAAAGTTTTTCGGGTTTCAAATTTTTCGTTAACGTTCCAGAATTATTATTATTCATTGTTCAAATTTTATTATCGTAATTGGTTTTTTTTTTTTGCATTAATGAAAACAAATATTTGCGTTTTTTCGCGCATTAAATTGATTGCAATAAAATAATTAAGCCTAGCAATAATAAAAAAATGGTGCTACTGTATTATTATATTGTTTTCATTATCACTCGACTGATACTGATGGTTATTATAATATTAATTTAATGAAATTTTAATTCGCTAAAGATTTTTGCAGAAATGAATTTTTTAATTTTTTTTGAAGATTTAATAAAAAAGCATTGTATTTTTTTTTTTTTTTTTGTTCTTGATTACCTAATTCTTTAGTTTTTAATATTAATCTACGAGTTATTTCAGGATACTGATCTACCGTTTTTGTAAAAAAAAGTAACTTGTCAACGGCGTTGTTGACGTATGATAATCACGAAAGATAAGTTTAGACGGAATTTGCACTTTATTACTCAACATTATAATAATCTCGTATCTCTATAGCACTCGCCTTCGACTCAGCTCTCTATATTATCGAACCAATTTTATTGAAGTTTAATCGAGAACTTGTGTGTTTTATTTTACTTTCTCACTACTAATATTTGAAGGGAAAAGTGTCATGACTTTATAGTACGAAAGCCAGATTGAACGTGACGTACTTTGTATATTATACTACTGTATTTCGATAAAAAAAAATATTTATTGAATTATTGGAAACAGATGTAAAATGCGGTGATTAATTTATTAAATACAGTATGTCAGAGTCAAAAGCTAAGGATAAGTTGCGGAAAAAATCGTTTCGCAGTGGCAGATGGTGGCGTAGCGAAAGCACGAAAGCGCCAGCATCAGATTCAAACGTGTAAGTTGGGTGTGTTGTCCCGGTACTGTACGTCTCATCGTCCTGTGACCGTCCCGGGTACATCCCATGTGGTACGTCTCATTCGATATGACCTCTCTCGACAAGTGTTTTCGTGTTTGCTACTGCCCAAAAAAAAAATGTGCATACAATATGTTTTGAAAATAAATATAAGAATTATCGACTTCCTGAAAAGGGGATTATTATTGTATTCAAAGATAGTGGATTGATGTTGTTGACCCGTATATTTGTAAATGATGACTCGATTTTAATTGTTTTTTGTATAATAAACGGAGAGAAATATGAATGTTAATCTAGGCGTTAATAACTTTTATTGTCATCAGGGATTGGAGAGAAGAAAAAATAATAATAATAAATAGAGGAACTTTTGTCAGTGCTCGAGGAGCGTTAAATATACTTTTATCTTGAAAAGAGAAATAGTGTCAGGTTCATTGCTAGTTTTTCTAGTTTCTGGTCCGGATTAAAATCTGGATTTTACAGCGTAATTTGTTATTTTTTACCGTGTACTTCACTTTTACGTTATTAATTCTTTAAAAAAAAAATATGTTAAATTGGTAGTTTTTTTTTTTTTTTGGAGTTTTTTTTATTTAAAAATTATTCTTTGCTCATATATTTATTTTTTATAGTTTCAGTTATTGTTTTTTATATTTTATGCGGTAGGCTCTATAATGTTTTTCTAAAAGCTTTTAATAGCGGTTTTTAAATTAATTTTATTGTGTTATTTACTGAATTTTATTAAATGCATTATTTTATTCTAATTTTAGATTGCCATTGAGTCGGAAATGGCATAGTGAAGAAAGTATGTTGTCCAAACCTCCGTCCAGTGTGCCGTATTATTACGGCCACATAACACGCGAAAATGCCGAGCTGGTTATTTGGGATCGCGGATGTCTCGACGGGATGTACCTTCTGCGTGCCTGTCACAACAGGGATGCGGAATACGTGCTCTCCATCGGCAGTAATAAACAGTAATTTTTATTTTTCGCAATTTTTGTGCGTGATGTTATTAAGAATTTGGACTTAAATTTGCAGGGTGCTTCATTATTTGATCCAGAAAAGCACGGATGGAATGTATCATCTGAGTGGAGTGAGCACGGAAAAATTCAGTGGTCCGGTGGAATTGATCGAGAGCAATCCGTCCAGTTTACCTTCTCGTTTAATTATTCCTTGTTTGAAGCCGGTCAATGTGTTTATGCCAGGCGTCAACTGCGGAATTACCGAGGATCGGCTACGTGAAGCGCTGGAGAAAAAAGCTCGCGAATGGGGATTTTCGGTAAAATATTTAGATTTTTTGCTGACAGACTTATTCCAAGTGATTTTCTAATTTAAATTAAGGATGAAGAAATGAGAGCCATGTTAAATAACAAAGAAAACGATATGTGGAGAATGATTTTTAAAACGTTACACGAGTCTGAAGGCTGGTTTCATGGGAGAATAAGCAGAAGTGAAGCTGATTCAAGACTGTCGAAGTCCGGTCATAAAAATGGAAAGTTTTTGTAAGTACTGTACATGTAGGCTATTCATATCGAATAAAACGTTGATTTTTTAAACAGCAATTTTAATTTTGATTA
Organism: Polydesmus complanatus; assembly: GCA_034692225.1. Classification (NCBI taxonomy): domain Eukaryota; kingdom Metazoa; phylum Arthropoda; class Diplopoda; order Polydesmida; family Polydesmidae; genus Polydesmus; species Polydesmus complanatus. The sequence goes on along the minus strand of JAQGAZ010000175.1, from coordinate 78,906 downwards.
TCTGTTTTAGAATTCGCGAAAGGGATGAATGCAGTTTTTCTTTGTCATTAAGTTTTAACAATCAGCCAAAACATTATAAAATAGAGGTTTTGTCCTCCGGCGAAGTTGGAATTCCGGACGGGCCCCGCTTTGATAACATCATATCTGTGAGTTTTATGCAAATATAAATAACGGTGCATGCTTATAATTAAAATTTTTTTTAAAAAAAAATAGTTAGTTAGCCATTATTCAGTATTTCCTGATGGTTTGTGGTGCTGTTTGAAATATCCGAGTTTGAATTTGACTACTAGTTCTCCAACATGTTAGCATTTGAATTCCAGATGTGTTTGTTTTTGTATATTAATATTTTGTATATTTAGCCAATATAAGTTGGCCATTAGAACGAAGAGGCTCAAATGTCAGCAGCCCGGTGGAAACGCAACCGACATCTCCTTTAAGTCCCCCAATTTTAGCTCCTAATCGAAATAACTCTTTTTCCACCACAGCAGTTAAAGGAAATGAATCTGAACAGGCTAAACCATCTTTTTTTGCGAAATTAAATAATAAATCTAGTAATTTTGAATTAACGTCTTATTTATGAAGCTTTAATTTTAATGCAAAAAACTCTTTTTTTTTTGCATAGAAATGGAATCGGAAAAAGCAATACCGCCTGCTAAAGAAGTTGTGCCTCCTCAAAGAAAGCTTTTTCCATCAAGACCTCCTCCACCACCTCCAGTAAAAGGAAAACTGGCAGCGCCTTTGCAATCTGTGATCGAAAATGTGCCGATTATTTTACCACCGAGAAAAAATTCTGCCCCCGTGACTAAAGATCAGAACCATAATGATTGCATTAAAAATCCAACGAATAACGATAATTCTCCTGCTGATAGTGTATCTTGCGAAGAAAACATATCGTTGAGTGTAGAAGTGCCAAAACCTAAGCCTCTACCACGTACCAGAAAAGTGCCTCTGCCATTACATTTGCCACCAATAACTAGTGATAAACAAACATCTAAACAAAATTTAACGCCAATTCCGAAAATTTCATCGCCTTCGAACGTTAAAGATTTTTTAAATAATTTGACGCCGCCAACACGTTTCAATAATGACGCTAATGCTCAAATTGGTGTCACAAACGGGTCCAAATCACCGACACTAGCAGTTCCTAAGCCGGTTGGAGCATCCACTTCTCCGACTTCATTACTGAATGTTATCGCTGAATTAAGAAATCATAGAGTAATGAACGGTCAAAATAAAGGACCAATTCTCCCACCTTCCGAATCGGTTACCGAAGTTCCAAATACTGATTCAAATTCAGGAATCGCAAATTTCAGAAAGTTATCTAATCAACCATTGCCATTACCAAAATCCATTGCTGTTCATCCTCCACTACAGGTTAAATATTCTCTACGTTATTGTTTTTTACGAGAAAGCGTTTTAATTTTCATTTTAATGTACCGGTATATATAATGTATATATATATTTTTTTAAATTTATTATAGCTTTCACTAAGTCATCACTCTTCTGGAGAGCCAAACTATGAAGAAATCGATCCTGATTATAATTCAGATCAAGAAGTCAAAGAGACAAAAAATGATTCTTCTACCGAATGTCTCATGAGTTTGGATGTTCAAGAATCGAAATGGGATGAAGTGGAAGGTTAGATTATATAATATTGAATTCATTTTAATTATTATTTTCAATTTAAAAATTTTACTTTAGAAAATTCTCCATCTTTGAACACTTCAAAGTGTTTTAATCGAAAACCGCCGTGGACGAAGGAAGAATCCGAACTTCATTTTAAAACTATAAAACGTCTTCGAACAAGCCCAATTATCATCAATAGAAACAAATTAGTTATTCAAGAACAGCTTGGTAAATCTTTTATAAATAGTTTTAACTTTAGAATTTAAATAAATGTGTGTTATTTAAGGTGTTGGAAATTTTGGGGAAGTTTCCAAAGCATTATTTAAATCGGGGAATGACGAAGTACCTTGCGCAGTCAAAACATTAAGGCCCGACCAACTATCAAATGGAAAAGTAAATATAAATTTTTTAGAAAATGTAGGTTTTATGAATAATTAATTTTTTTTAAAAAAAAAGGACGAAATTCTGAGAGAAGCTAGAATAATGACAAAGTTGGATCATCCTCACATTGTTCGTTTACTTGGAGTTTGTGAAGGAGAACCATTTTTATTAGTTATGGAATTGGCTCCTTTGGGCCCGCTCAGCAACTACTTAAAAAGGAATTTAACCGTCTCAAATGCCGATATAATGTTAATCATGTATCAAGTGGCCTTAGGAATGGAGTACCTAGAAAGTTGTCAGTTTGTTCACCGGGATTTAGCAGCTAGAAACGTTTTACTTGTGAACGAAAAGTTTTCTAAAATAACAGATTTTGGAATGTCAAAAACTTTGGGTCTGCATTCGGATTATTACACGGTTGATATACTTTGTGATTTTTAATTTAAAACATTTTTTAAAAGTTTGTTTTGTGATTTTTTTTTTAGGTTGAACCTCAAGGCAGGTTACCATTAAAGTGGTACGCACCCGAATGCATTTATTACTTCAAGTTTAGTAGTAAATCTGACGTTTGGAGTTACGGAATTACTTTGTGGGAAGCTCTTTCACGAGGAGGAAAACCTTATATGGTTTTATTTTTAATTTTTGTAAATATTTTTCTGGTTAATAATGCTTGAAATATTTAGGGAATGACTGGAAGAGAAATTTTAAAAATGTTTTCTGACAACACTCGATTAGAACCTCCCGCCAATTGCCCAGAGGAAATTTATGACATTATGAAATCCTGTTGGGAATTCAGGTAAGAAGTTTATAATCATAGTTTAATTTATATTATTATAATTAGCACTATTGATTCGAAACATTTTTTTTTATTAGATCTGAAGACCGGCCAACGTTTTCTGAGTTAGCAATTTTGCTAAAGGACTATTTAAAAATGCCTTAAAATTTTTTTTCGGACGAAACCTGCTAATTGTTGTTTGTAGATAATAATGTAGTTTGTTTAACTATTTTTGTTTAAGTTTGAACTTATCGGTATGTGATACGGGTGCCATTTATTTATACCTGAATTTGTTATTTATTTTTAGTATTTTATTATTTCGGGAGGGGGATAGGGATAATATTGGTCAATCATGGCGCTTCAGTTAAAACCAATGAACCAATTTGGGGACAACATTTTAATTTCCTTATAATTAGTTTACGTCATTAGGAGGAAAACAATCTTAAGCTAGCACAAAAAAATAAGATTTGGTAATTATTTTAAATTGGTTTTCTATTAGAATTCTCAATTAAATTGTTGGAAATCATCCAAATGATAATATGCATAAATGGGTTACAGTACTATGGTATCTATCTATACCTATTCGGACGATAAATAGTATTTTGTACGGAAGAAGAAAAAAAAATATGCGTTGGAATATTATTGGATTTTAAAGGTAGAAGCGGTTGTGATATTAAAATGTTACATTTTTTTTTTTTGGAATATAGGTTAGTTAAACGAATATTTTGAAATAACAATAATATTGTATTGTACTTTGATTCAAAGCATATTTTACATTTGTTAATTAAATGGATTACAATTTTTGAACATTTTATCTGTTTTATCACGCAAAAAAAAAGTTTTTCTTTTTTTATAATTATAAAGTACGAATACTGTACAGAAGTTTGAAAATAAATTCAAAAGTTTCGAAAATAAAAGTTAACTTTTTTTTTTTTATTAAACTTTTAGTTAAATTTGGTGCGAAGCGTTTTTCGCTGTCGCCGCTAGGCGTAGTTAAATCGCTCGAGACGTATTCGTACTCATAAACGCCGACCCACCGTCAAACGTCGCGCCATTCGCATAAATCCGCGGGTCTTCACTTCCTCAACTCCACCGCGTTTTGGCGCGTATTGGCTGAGAGGCTGTGGTTGAGAAAATCGGATTGGGTATAAAGCACGGCATCAACTACGTCGGGGGACTACACATGTTTTTATCTCTATTGCGACATCAGTTCCGCACTGAGCGTTTCATTTTCTATGGTAGTTTCGAGTGGGAGAGAGAAGCGGAGAAAGTGTACATACATCATACACACACAGTACCAGTACAGTACTAGTAATGCCGATGAGGTGAAGACGACGAGTGTGTGTTGGAATGTTGTGATTGCCGATGGTGCCTCATTTCGAAGAGACGAAGAATCCCCATACACACACCGTAACGTACTAAAATAATACGACGCTCAGTAAAAAAAAAAAAACTTAATAAAACACCGCGTGCTTTTGCAGTCACCACCATCATCATCATGGATTGTTAAGAACGGAATAAAAAAAAAAAAAAAATTAAGTAAACCAAACATGAAACTATTTACGTAACGAACCCGAACCCAAAGAGAGCGCGAGATCGAGGAAGAACAAGAATCCTATAGACGGTGCTGGTCCTCCGAAAATGACCATGGTAGGTGCAAACTTTAATTCTAAATATTTTTTTTGTTGGAAGTTATCTTATTAATCATTGTATGTTAGAGAGAGAGCTTTTTGAATGTACATAATAGTTTTTTAATGGCTAACTCTCCTACCCTCTCGTAATAATATTGTGTATTACAATTATGCGTGAGTATTATTATTTTGAATGAAGAGTTGGTATTATAAGCTGAGCTCGGTCACATCTGAGCAGCACTACTTTTTTTTTTTTGTAAGCTAGAGGCTATGGGGCGTGTGTATGTGTACATTATTGTATTGGCTTCAATCAACTCGAAAATGAATCGACTCTTTCCAAACTAAATCCTACATTTTGGACGATGACAGTTTGGAAAGCGTTCGTCCTGAGTGTACGAGTATATTTTAACGCATTTACAATCGGAATTGATACGCGTTGAAATGGTTGGAAAAGGGGTTTTCGTACGTCTCTCTCTCACTCCCGTAATAGTTAAGGACCGAAGGCCATTTGCGAATGCGCTTGGCCTTGTGGGAAAACTAAACATGCAAGATGGCTGCCTGCAGGGATGGGCGTGGAAAATATGTGTGTGTGTGTGTGTGCACTTTTTATTTATTATATACTGCGATTCATTTATAATATACACATACACACCATGTGTGTGCACTATACACCATTCCTAGGCGAAATCTAAATAATTCATTAGATATAATTTTTTATTCTATTTATAATTTTTTTGACCTACGTTTAAGATGTCGCGTATTTTTTTTTTTTTTATTTTTTTGATGAGAAAAAATGTTTTATTTACAATACAGTATTAGGAAGTTTGTGTCCTAAAACTTATCTTTTGTTTATTTATTTATATGATAAGTAAAAAAAGAGAAAAAAATAATAATGATTAGGTGCAGATACTCGAGGCCATACTTCCCGAAAAACTTTAGCCTAGTCTACTCGATAAACCTGTGTTTATGTAATAGGAGGAAGGAAAAATCCCAGAATAGGTCTGACAAGTCGACCTATTGATAATGTCAATAAAGATTTTCTTTTTTTTTTTTATCATTATTTAAGAATGATAATTTATTACGTCGTGTGTGTGGGTTTAGAAAGGAAGAAAAAAAATAATAAAAGTTTTGAGGTGATGTAAATCGGTGCTATATTATGCACACGAATTAACGTGAGGAAACTTTTTTTTAAATGAGTCAAAAAAAGTTTTTATTTTTAAATTTTTAAAGGTAATGTTATCGTTTGAATCGGCGAATCGATGTAGCCAAATCTTACAAATTTAAATTGATTTTTTTTTTTAAAAATATTGTTCGAGAAAGACAAAAGAAAGTATTATTTTAGCTTGTGCTTTTAAATCATTAAATCGATAATTAATATTGATTATTGCTTTTTAAATGGTAAACGTAATAATATTTTTTTAAAAAGATAAAAATTAACTTTAATTTTGAAATTTTTGAGACGGATTTTTTATTACGGTAGTTAAATTTTTTTTTTTTTTTTTTTATAATTTAACAATACCGCTATTTAAAGATTTTTTTAACCTTAATTATTAGAGTAAATATGGATTTTTAAATGTTGAACAATAATGTCTTTACACGTAATGACTTTTTTTATCTTCATTTTTAATTTAATTTAAAATTTTTTTTTTGATTGCCGGTACCGGTATTTGATAATTTCAGTTTTTTTGATTTTAAATAATTTTATTTTATTAAGATTTTTTTTTTTGGATTAAATTGCACTTAATTTTTTATATGAATATAAATTTAAAAAAATAAATACCGGTACAGCATTAAATTATTTTTTTTTTGTTTACATTGCAATTTTAAACGATTTTTTTACGCGAGTTTGATGTACGCTAAATACACGTACAGTAGAGTTTCGCGTTAATATCCGACATAAACGGGCCGACAGAACATCGGATAAGCGAAAAATATCGGATAATAGGGAAGTGTTAAGAAAAAACCTATTAAACGTCAAAACCATGTTTCATGTTTTACAACAAAACAGCAAAAAAAAAATTAACTGAAAAACTTTCACCCAAAATTTGGATGATTTCTGGTCATCGGATAATACGTAATGTCGGATAAGCGCAGGTCGGATAAACGAGACTCTACTTTATATACAGTAATATTTTTTCCAATGTTACTTTGAATTAAATTCGCTTATCGTCGTGTTTATTTGAGGTATTAATGAATTAGTTGTCTGAAAGATTAATAATTCTTCGAAAACGTGTGGATCAGCGTTATATAAAAAGCGAATGCTGCTACAATATTGAACAATACAAAATGATTTTGGAGTCCGATGTACTTGTCGCTGGGAGTATTTGTACTAGGTTTCGATTTTATTTTTTTTGGGGGGGGGGATGGATTTGTGTAAATAGAAAAAGAGTTGGATGCTATTTGAAGTAGGTAAATGTTTGATAAAAAGTTGTGTAAACGAATATTTTTTTTTTTTATTTTCGCAAATAGAGCGTAGTAGTAGTCGTACTGTAGTAGTGGTAGTGGTGAGCGAATGCATAACAACGAAAGCGAGTCTTATGTAATCGATCCTATATATTCCTATCAACAGACCAGGTTTAGCTTCATTTTTTTTATTTATTTATTTTTTTTTTATCCTTTTCTACGGATGACCTCGATTGCTCTAACCTTAATGTATTAGCGCAGAGTGAAAACCTTCGTGGGTGCGTACCGTGTTTGTAATTAGAGGAAGTTCTATCGAATATTTGTTATTTAGAGGAACTTGTTTGACCGTTTCAAGGACTCGCGCACCCAATAAGTTTTTTTTTTTTTTTTTTTTTAAATATTTTATTAAAAAAAAATTCTATATTTTTTATTACAGTATATGTATTAAATAACAGAGATAAAAATATTTGTATACGGTTTTTTTTTTCAATGAATTTTAAGTGCAGTTTAACTTTCTCTATGAATAGAAAAAAAAAAAGTTTTTCGTGTTTGATTATGGTAAAAGTTTGCATTAAAAAAACTCAACTGGGCTGCGCTAAAAATATACGAGTTTGATCGTGAATATAATACGTTTTATCGTGCATTTATTTATTTTTTTAAATTCCCTTTTCAAGATATTTTTGAACAATTTTTTTTCTCGAAAAATTTTTGCAAATTAAAATTTTTGTTTCGTTGTATTCGCGTTTCATTCGAGACTTTTGTTGTACTGAGAATTGATGCTACTGACGCATCCGTTCTACGAGGTTCTTTTTAGGAATTTAAATTGTTTTTCTGCAAAAATTCCTGATACATTTGTGTACATATTAAAAATTGTTTAAATTGGGAATTTAAGAGAATATTTGGGTTTTTAATTATTTATATTACGATTTTATATGTTTGCAACTGATTTCTCTACTTTTTTTTTTGTGCAACTTTCTAAACAAAACACACATAAAATTAACTTTTCCAAGAATGGCACTAGGGCGTTGTATTTGATAAGTAAACAAACTGCATTTTGCGTTGATGAACCTCTATGAAAACATAGAAAAAAATGGTGCGCGAGTTTTTTTTTTTAATTTTATTTAGGCGAATTGATTAAATTAATTCGGCTATTAAATTATCGTATTAAATACGACTACTACCTTACGTGTTAAAGGAAAGTAACTCTTTCGTTTTGCTGGTTTTGAACACTGATCAAAAGTTATGCGTACACATCGAAATTGTTTTTTTTTGCGGAGTTATAAGTTTGCATTAACTCTTTAATCGAAAATAAACGAGGTATGCGCCGAACGTATTATCATTTTTTTTTATTTTTTTTAATATTGGAATTAAAATAATTTTGAGCTTGGATTAAGCGGCGAGTGTGAAGCGGGTGTGTGACATCGGTCGAAACGAAATGTGTAAAAGTGCAAGCGCTGGCTCAGCAAAATGCTCTGCTCGGTGTGTAATTGTTTGGTGTGCACAGGCGGGTATTTAAGATGAGAATAATAGTCGATGCAGTTGTAGTAGACGCTGAATCATTTTTTTTTCTCTTTCTTTTCTTTTCTTAACGTTTCGGGTTGTGCTACGTTAGCTTAAGGTTTTGGTACACGAGTTTATCGGAAGTCGAGACGTGAGTTGCACATGAAACGATTGTCACAAACCATTTCAATCTTTTTCGATCATAGCAAAAAAAAAAAAAAAATTCTCTCTCTTCATTAAATTATTAGATTTTTTTTTTCTTTTATTCATTCATTCATTTTTTTTTTTTTTTGCCGAAGCAATTTTTTTTTTTATATGTCAATGGATTTTTTAAATCTAGAGTTACCTCCTTAATATACTTAGATTTGAAGTTTTTGTGGCAATTAAAGAAATGTAAACAAATTTGTTTTGTGGTAAAAAAAAATATCCTTTAAGAAAATTAAGAATAATATTTTTTTATTTGTTTTTTTTTAAATTGGGGATATCTGTGATTTTAATGGAAATTAATTCACGTTAACGAAATTTTCGCTCTGAAGATTTCCGCTTAGAAAATAACTCAAAATTTGAGCTTCAAGGTTTATTTTGACTACGTTCAAGGAAAATAAAAAATATTTTTTCTAATGAAAAGTGATATTTTAATCATTTATTTCCCTCTTATTTTTTTTTTCCTTAGGAGAAAAATGTAAATAAATGTTAAGGAATTTTCAGTGAAACGAATAACGCGGTTGTAGGTTACCGTACGTAGAGGCGTAACGCTATGTGGTACCGTAGTTTCGCTGCTGCTGTTGTGAACGTGACGATTGAGTGGTATTTTATTACGTGAGAAAGTAAATAAAATTTATTTAGTTTTGCTAATGATTAGTGTGTAGGCGAATGTTGCGTGTAGATAGGCAGCTCAGAAAAAGGGTCCAAAGTCGGATTTGCGAAAGAGTGATGCTTACAAATTAACGAGGATTAGAAGGGATTAGTTGATTTCTATAATAAATGCGTGGCGATGACGTTTTCGATGGGCACAACCCCCGCCGTACTGTGTACGTATTTAGACCCGACAACGCATTCAATTAATTATTATACGGCTTTCTAATCTTGTTTAATTGTGACATTACCGTAATGGACGGGTGACGATAATTCACGCCTTGCTTAATGACCTCATACCCCCCCCCCCCCACCTCTCCTTATTTTTTTAATGTGATTTTTAATTTTTATTTACTGTAATATAATCGCAAAATCGTATAAAACCATTGGATTAACTTTTAAAGGCGAATTATTTATTACACGTAGTTTGACTTAAAAAATTATTGCAATAATAATAATTATTATTATGCTGATCAAGTTTGTTATACTCCCGGTTTTTTTTTTAAATAACAAACGAAAATTATTGGTGGAAAGTTTCTTCTCGGACACAAGTCGTTAATTTGCTTTTTAAGTTTCAAATTTGCGTTTGAATTTTTTTTTTTTTTTATTTTAAATTCTAAAAAAGTTTTTTGAGTTTGAAATTTTTTTTGAAGTTCTTTTTCAGTCTTTAATACATTAGATTTCAGGTTGTTCCACCTTGCGCCTAGGCCCTAGACGTAATGTTGTGGCTAGCAAAAAAGATACCGGCATTAAAAGAAAAGGCAGACGACTTTATAGGTTTTGTTTTTGCCTTCGAGTCTTAAAATGTTTATTTTTATTTGTAAAAAGTATAATAAATGTTTTTAAAAGTTTATTTAACAATTGAAAGACAACAGTGAAAACGAATTACGGTAACAAAATTTATTATTATAATTTGTTCTCCATTTGGAAAGTAATTTTCAAAAGTTTTTAAGTCATTAAAATTTAGCTTTAGAAAAAGCGGGTGATGCGCGCGTGGTGTGGCACATGTTTAAATTTAGCGGCTTAATGTTTGTAACTGAAAATTAATTAGCGAAGGTTTAAGGTCATTTTGATAATTATTGTCATTGTTGCATTTTATTTACTGCAATCACATGTTATGTTGGGAGCCGGGTTTCTAAAAATAAATGACAGGGTTCCTGGATAAAACCATTTTTAGCTTTTTTTTTTTTTTACTATTACTGTACCACTATGAAACAAAATTCATCAAACATTTCTTTAATTAACCAGGGATAAGCCAATAAAATTATTACCGTTTGAGACAGCTATTAGGGCCAAACCGTATATCGATTCCGAAACTATTTTTATAAATTTTGACGAGATTTTATCTCGCTTTTTTTTTTTTGCCATTACAGTACAATGTATTAAGATTAAGAAATGTTGTGGGTAGATTAATGCATTACAATTAAAAGGAAGGATAATGAAAACATTTCATGCGTTGCGATCAAAGGACACCATAAAAAAAATACCGCAAACACTTTTTACTCAATTATTCCTTAATTAAGCATAAGAAAATCATTTAAGAAAAGGGGAAAAAAAAATCTTCAACCGCAATTTATCTATTGTACCGGGTGTCCGAGAAGGTATTTTTCAATTTCTTGTTACTAAGAAAAACAAACTCGTCAAATTTTTTCTTTAAAAAATAATTTTAAATAATATTTAAAAAATTTAAAAATTTGGAACGTAACTTGTTAATGAATTTATGACTTTAAAAAAAAAACTTATTTAATTGAATTAACATTAATTAAGTCAAAGTTTACAATTTCGTAGATTAAATCAATCGGGGAAAAGCAATAAGAAAAAAAAAATCTGCCATCAAATTAGAACATTCGGCTCGTCCTACCCCCCAAAAAAAAAAAAATATATATATAATAAAAAATTAGTTCCGAAATTAATTACAGCGCCACCAAACACACTCTCCGTGACTTTGTTCGTAAATAAACCTTCAGTCATCAATGTAATTAAAATGATGGCGCCTTACAATTCACCGACCTTTTTATATTTTTACTTATTTATTTTTTTTTTTCGTTGTTGCGCGTGCGGACCTTGGAGACTCGTACAAAAACTTTATATGTGCAAAATTTCACTAAAACCCGTAGAACAAAAAAAAAAAAAAAAGATGTACGCGTATATAAAAATGAAGACGGGGCTAAAAATTATTCACAGTGCATATATTTAAGCCGATAAACAAGCGCGAAGCTTAGCATGCCAAATGAGAGAGCATGGAGGGGGGTCCCTAAAGGGCTAAAAAAGCCATCTACAGACAGACTGTTTTAATTACGCTGAATAGCTAAGCATTTTACGCAGCGTGAAGCCACGGCCTCCTAGTGATCTCCACCCAATCTCAGCTAATCACGACAAAATGCAAAAATCCCCGAGTCTTATTAATACAATTACATCTATTTTTTACATAGCCATTTTTTTTTTCTCACTTCCACTCACCTTTTTTTTTTCCTTCTTCGTCAAAAATTTTCCTCCCTCTCAACAACAACAAAAAAGAAAGAGACGTTGACGTAACTGTACACTTAATCGTATTGAATTTATTATGATCGCCCGTAATAATAAAAAAAAAGAATAAGTTTGAGGAGAATTTTTGATGAACCCCACCACGTTAAGTCTCTCTCTCTCTCCAATTGACTCGTCTCTAGTGACGGTTCGCCAGAGAATTAGTATATAAAGGTAATAATTGTTTGAAGAAAAGACATTTATTATTTTTGTGTGTGCAGGAAAAATTTTTGAACGAAGCCAACAAAATCATCTTCCAAAAAAACCCTCCTCTTCTCTCTTAATTCATAAAAAACAAAAAAAAAAAATCACGAAATTCCAAACCCTTATTAACAGCGCCGCGTAGCTTGGGGAATATTTAAGATGGAGATGAACTCAAAAAATAATTAATTCTTGCACTTTATTCCTATTAAAACTATCAATGCGAGAATTTAGAACTCTCTCTCCGTAGATGAAAAAAAAAATGAGAAAGAGGGAGAAGAAATAATTAACGCGGTTGAATCCGTTCCTCTCCGATGACTCGCCCACGTGCGAGTGTACAGTATACGGAACGTATATCGATAACGGCAGTCGACAACTTACAGCTGGTCCTCCTCTTCCAACAGCCAAAAATAACAAGGTTAATAACGAAGAGAATTTCTTTTTATTATTATTATTATTTTTTTTTATGATGTAAATTTGATAAGCAGAGAAGGAATGTGTAAAAATAACGAAAAACGCATTAGATAACGCTTACCGAATGAATCAATGTACATTTTATCCGTTAAATGAGTTTTAAATCCGGGGTTAAATTTTGCTCATTTAAAAGTTTGAGCAGTAAAACTCTCACGTAAAATTCAAGATGGATCCGTTAAAAATTTCCGGATTTAAGCGGGCAGTTTATAAGAGGATACATTCTGATTGGTTTTTCTTTATTTGTATCATCTTTGGAGTGACAGTTTTGATTTTACAAATTATTTATACCGGTAAATGTTTCCTGAGCCACACCGAAAACATTAATTTGCCTCGAAATGTATTCTAATTTAAAATGCTAAAAATTATATGAAAAAACTTGGCCATTGCAAGTTGGAGTTTTGGTATCGATAGATGTTGATAGTTTGGACAATTAGCTTTAAAAAAATTTAATGCGAGCGAAGGAGGGAAAAGTGAGTTTTTGAGTTAGAATTCTAGAAAAAAAGATAAATATTTCAAAATCCTGAGAATTTTAAATGGAGAAAAAATTGTATATTTTTCTAGCTAAAATCTGGCTAAAACTTTCATTCAAAAATTCCAAAAATAAATTAATATTTTATTGACCAAATAAACGTCAACTACGAGTATAATACACCATCATGATAAAGTTCCACTACGTAATTGAACATGAACTTGCAGATTGTTGTTTTCAAAAATAAAAAATACTCTACTGAAAACCATAGAAAACTCGCAGAGTTTCCCCATTATAATGACGCAAGTTTTTCTTAAAATTATCAATCTCAATGGAAAAAGTTGAGAATTTTAAAATTCTTGAAAACACAATTCATCACAAAATAAGTCATTAATACTTTTTCTAGATGTTGTTTTTTATTATTATTTTTTTTTATTAAAAGAGTGCGAACAAATATTAAAAATATGGAGTGAGAAGATGTTTGGGAAGGAGATATCAGAAAGTTTATTTTTTATTTTTGGGTTTTTTTCTCCCGTTTGTTGAACGGACGAGTGATGCGAATGGTGAAGATTTGTGATGGTAATAACTACATGTTGTTAAGGCGATAAAAAGCATGTTGAGTATTTGCGACTTTTTGGCGATTAAACGCTTGAAGAATGTGACAGATTTAAGTGCATGTTTGGACTGGGAGAAAAGGATGAGGCTGAAATGCGGATTGACGGTTGTGGGTTGGTTGGTTGGGAAGGGAGAGAGGAACGAACCAACGTTTGGCTTTTTGCACTTAAAACGTTAGTTTGAACAATTTTTAAAAGAATAAAAAAAAGTTAAGGAAGGGATGGGGGGTGGTAGGGTGAGCGTGAGTGAGCCGATAGCTATAGCCAATTTGATGCGATAACGACGAATTGACTGGGGAGTTTATTTTTATAGTCCGTCCAATTTGTAATCAGTTTTGAAGGAGGATGAAAAATTGGCGGGTCCAATGGGTCTTGGAAAATGCCGTGTCGGAAGTTGTGAAATCGAATTCGATTAGCGGTGAAATGCGCTCGTCGATTTTTTTTTTTCTTCATCTCAGCCCGCGTTTTCTTTTTTTTTTTTTAACGCTGCTAACTCTTCTTCTTCTTCATCTAATGTTGTTATATGGGCGGTTTAATTTATGACTTTTTCAGCCGAGATTTATTTTCGCAAATTCAATGAATAATACCCGCTTTTTTTTTTCGTCTTCTTCTTCTCCTTCTGCTTTTCCAACTTTCGCTTTTCTTTTGGTTGATTTCGTTTTTTTTTTTTAAAAAAAAGAGTAATTTTTAAGTTATGGAAGAGCTTAATGATTTATTAATAAGAGCAAAAAGTCAACTGACAAAAAATTTATATGACGTCACTTAGATGTAGCAGTAGTTAAATGACGTCACGAGTTTTGCGTATTCTGTATTGAACTTACGTAGGATGTATGGAATAAAAATTTGAGGTTGTTTTAAGTTGGAAGCCGGGAATAACACCGAAGGTAAACTTGAAAACGTGTCGGGGGGAAAATGACTTAATGTTGAAAAGTAGTTCAATCGGCGTCGCTAATGAATGCGGTAATTAAATTTTGAGCGGCGAGGATTTTTGTACACTGGTTTGTCATCGGCTAGTACTGGTAGTAGTGGTTTTTTTTTTTTAATTGTCGGCATGATTTTCCTTGGACGAATTGGCAGAGTCGCAAAGTGTTTCCGTAATCTTATTCTGATACGTATTGTACGCTAGCGTGACTTTCCATTGGTTAAGCGAGATAAACGTTGCGACACAATATCTCTCAATCCTAACACACATCAATTGTTTTAAACGGTAAAAAACCAACATCGACGGTGTTGTAATTAATCGAAATGGAGCAATTATTTAATTAGGTTTTTATAAAATTATTTAATTGGATAATTAGATTGAATACGTGTTAAAGGAAAAGAAGAATAAAAAAAAAAAAGGAGACATAAAAAAAATATATATACCGGTATTTCGTCTCCGGCGAATTCAATCAGCAGACGCTTCGTTGATTCTCGTTATTCGATCTTTCCATAGGAGGACCAACAAATGTGTCGCAAGTTAATTTCATGAAAAAACTAATAATTTTTTTAACGAAGCCGGAAGTTTTTCTTGTAATAATTATTATTATGACTATATAACGCGAGATTTAATTATAGCTATTGAGGAGTGTTATTGCGTTGCGAAAAATAATCTTAATATTTCTTCTTATCGAAATTTTTACGCGCATATCGAGTCTTCAATAATTGTCGTGTACAAAATCCGGATTCTTAGAACAAGATTTAATAAAACTGGTTTTTAAAGCAATTATTAAATTCTTTTAATGACACATGGAAAATTTTTACTTTAATGACTTCTTTTTTTAACATTTAATTGTTCGGTCTCAACAAAAACCGTAAAGCTAGATCACTGTGCGCTGCGTTGAATCCAGCTAGCTTCATCGAGTTGGTCTCATACCTATATCATACGTTGACGCACTTTTTTAATATCCCAGATTTAAATTAGGAAGACTACAAATATATGGGGCGTGATGCAAGAAAAAAAAAACAGACGTCGAAGCCAATGAATGATAGAGGCATGGAACGAATTCTATTAAGCTGGATTCAAAAAACAGCGCACAGTGAGTGGCTCGCTCTACTGCTCGGGCTGAGGCAGAATGATAATCCTCAAACACTGAATAGAATAATGGAAGTAAAGTTTTTTTATGTGTCAATAAAATATTTCGTTTTTTTTTTTTCCGAACACCGTGTATAAATATTGTCCGCGATATACGTGTTAGGTATGATGCAGAAAGCTTGGGTTGATCCGTTTTTCTTGGATCGCATTTTCGAAAAGCCGAAAGTGTTTACATAATTGAAATGTCCTGTATCAGTGTTGGTGGGGGAGCTGATAAATGTTAAGATTAAGTATTATTTTACTTCCGGGTATATAAATTACTTGGCAAAGATTTGTTATAAGTTTCGGGGATATTATGAATGAGATTGAATATACATATATATATATTTTTTTATCTATCTCTCTCTTAGACTTTCTCTCACATACGTAAGCACACATACACTTTCTTTTTCTCTTATTGTGAAGAGATAAGTCGTATTTACCAGTCGATCACTTCCAGGTGGTTTACTGTGACATGGAATATGATTGAGAGTGACGAGAGTGGAGCTAAGTGCGCCTCCGTTTTTAGATTTCGTTTTTATGCGGGGTTTATTTTTTTTCTTTTTTTTTCTCCCTCGTTTTTATTAGTTTCGGTAGTAAACATCTGCCAATCCTCCTTCGATTTACACGCTTAATTGGTTCCGTCAACAAACCGCGATTCGCGAATCTTTCAAATCTAAACATATCTTTTAAAGCTTACTCTCTCTCTCTCTCCATTTTTCTCCCCATCTTCTTCTATCTTTTTCTTTCAAATTAGTATTATCTCGTTGGATAAAACAGATTTAAATCAGTAATCAATTGTTTGTTTGTTTAGTCGGAGAATTTTGTTAAACGAGTTTGTTATTTTGTGAGTGATTTATGAACGCGAAATAAGACGTAAATTTTTTTCCAGCCAGTTTCCTCGTTGCACCCACATACGAGTAATTTTAATTTGAAATGCACGCGCGAGGGTGATTTAATGAACGTGAATGTTGCTTTTTTACATAATTATAATTATTATTATGGTTTTTTTCTTTAATTATCTTTGAACGTGATCTTATTAATATGTGGGCCGACTGTTCGTTTTTAAATTTAAAGATAAAAATCTATTTTAAGTATTTTTTTTTTAAATTTACTACTTTATTTTGTGCGTAAATTATTATTATTACTGTATTAAGTTTAGAAAGTATTGTAATATGCAGTTTGAGACGAGGGAATTGTTTTAATTTATTGTAAATGGATATTTTAGATTTTTTTTCTTTCTATTAGGTTAGAATCCATTAGTTTCCATTAGAAGCCATGTTGCTAGTTACGGTGTATTGTAAAAGCGAAATCTAATATACGGTAGAATAATTATATATATGGGTGAAATGGTTTGCAAATATTTGCATTGAAATTTGAAAATATTGAAAGCCCAAATTTAATGTTTAATAGTTAAAAAAAAAAAGGTAATTTACTGTAATTGTAACGAAAGTACTGTACCGGTATTAGAATTATTGTTTACCGGTACAGTGTATTATTTTTCGGCGTTTACTATTGTTTACATAGCGACGACGTCATATAGGCTTAAGCGACACAATAGGGTAAAAATAATAACCAATTCTCGATTTACCGTAATTTAGTTTGAAAATAATATTTGGTTTTTTTTTCTTTCACAACACGAATTCTACGTAAAATTTTTCCGTACAATTTCGATTTTTACAAATTTAATTGAGCAAAATATGTTTTATGTTTGGCCCTCCTCAGCTCTCTACATTAAGTTTTAAATCGCCAAATCTATATTTATAAATCCGATGGTATCGAAACAATTATTATTATAGGTAAAATTAATAATAATATTAGAAACACGCTTATTTTTTTATTTTTTTTAATTACATTTCAGCGTAATGAACTGTGCATGTTATAGTTTCTAATTAAGAGTTAAGATATTTTTTTTTCGACTTTAAAAAAATATTAAATTCTTGAGGCGGAATTATTTTTGAAACACCAACTTTTACTTCAATTATTATTTCTGAGACTTGAGAAGTGCTAAAACTCATTATATTTTTATTTTGTCACGTACGGTACCAATTCTCTATGTAATTTAAAGTTCAAAATTGATTACCGTATCTCGAAACGTTACTTTTTAGGAACTTTTTTTTTTTATAATTTTTTTTTCTTCATTCCATATTTTTCTACCATTCCAAAACATAACATCGGAGTGTTATTATTCCGCGCTGTGCTTTTTCACGAAATAAATGAAAAAAGTGAATGCGAGAGCAAACGAGAAGCAGTAGAGAGTAGAATAATATTATAGATTTATTATTGGAAAAGGAATACATAATCAGCACTGAATACATAATAAATAAATTTTTACGATTTAATTGGATGGTTTAATCGTTTCTATTAGCATATTTATTTCTTTAACCCGCATAATAATAATTTATCCCGGGGATTCTTTATACCAGGCGCTTGTTGATTTTTGCTTTTCCTTAGCCTCTCTCTCTCCCCCTCCCCCCTTTCCTTCCATCTCTCTTTCTCTCTCGCCACGCTATCAAAAGTTATAAATAAATTCTTGCGGCCCTGTTTTGTTGCTAAAAATACGAGCTAAAATTTCTTAGCATGAATTATGGGTGATGGACGAAGAAAGAAAGAAAAAAAAAGCGCATGACCCATGACGGCGGATTTTAAGTGTGATGGAATAGGTACTTCCTGCTTCTCTACGTCACGCCTGCGCGTAAGAAAAACAAGCTTAGAGCGTTGGTGTGTGTTAATGCACAGGAACACAAGGCTCCACCTATCTCTTGAGGAGACTTACCTTAGCCACCACACGTCATGTGCATACAATATTTGTGTATGTACGGACCGATTAGAAGGGTGGGAGATGATTTTTTTCTTTTTTCTTTATTTATCTGCTAACATTATATATTTTTTATGGACTTTATAAGCTCTCTAGCACTAAATAATGCACCGGGGCTAACAAAAAAAAATATATATGTTGCGGACGAGAAGCATTAATTACAGTTAGGATAATTAATATCGATTTATTTAACCACATCGTCTCTTCTCGCAATGTCGAATACAGATGCGGGACAAAAAAATATACCGGCATATCTTTTATTATCCGAAAAATTAGGCTATTATATTATATAATTTAAAATAATAATAAACAAATATTCAACGTGGATTTTTTTAAAGACATTTTATATTTAACTGCCTTTCTTAACCTTAACAAGCATCTGCTACTGTGTAAGTGTCATGAGTCGGTACCTCAACTTCTACGGGTCAAAATCTTGATTGTTTTTTGGTTTGTTTATTAAGGTTTTCACCGGTTACGTCTTATTATTACAATCAATTTGCATACAGTTTATACATAATCATTGTGCAGCGGTAGGGGCGCCCGAGAACCTTGAAAGGCCGAAATGTGTTTCAGAAACCCCATTTTTCGAGCCTCGGTTCTCTTGTTTCATTCGCAGTTTATTTTGTTAGTTTATGGCAAATACGGTAGTTTGCGATTAAGGTTTTTCGGAAGGAGGAGGCTCTCTCTCGTGTCCTTCGAAAGTTGAGAAAATTGGTCTAATTTATAAGAGTAGGCAAGGGACCCTTTTCCTCTTATAAACGTGACTCAAAAGTTTCTACCCGGAAAGCTTGGCCGCTGCAACTTTTCTCGGGATCAAGTTTGACATCCCATCTTGGATTTCGCGTGTGTGTGGGTGCAAAGTTATTGTTCTATTTTTGTTCGAAATTTAAGTAGAATTAAATGGGGGGGGGGGGGGGAACTATTTAAGCGGAAACGATAGACGATAAGATTATTACGAGGATGGAAGTAGAATTTAAATGTAAACTTTTGGTTATATTCGTTTTTAACTAAAATGTAAGGTCAAAATAATAATTACCGGTATAAAAAGAGTTTTAATTGCTTGAATTCCAAAAGTTTAAGTTTGGGATTTTGGAAACGTTGTGTCGGATATCCGAAATGTTAACCTTTAATAGCAACGAATGTTATAATTTTTTTTTTTATCTGTTTATTGATTTTGTCGTAACCGTAATTGATTACTCGTAATTAGTGGCTAAGTTTAGAACTGCGTTTTGATGGAAGGAGAAAATTTGATTGCAACGAATATTGTGTGTATCTTTGTGGAATTTTTTTTTTTTATTAATATTATTTTTACTAGTCGATGGAAATATGTTGATAAAGAGAGAGGAGTGAGTGGGAGTGGAGTTACTAAAAATGTTGTCAAAGTTCCGGCGATGCGAACGACGTCTATACGATGGTTTTTTTTGAATTTTTATTTTTTTTTTGCTTCTGTTGTTGTTGATATTTAGAATAAAAATTTATCGCCGCCTGGAACAACCAACCCATATTTAGATGACTGGCGCCAGGTAAACTTTTCTCTTCAAAAACCGAAAAACTTTTTATCTCTCGCAATCGCTTTTGATTTTTTTTCTCTCTCTCACTCCGTTTGTTGAGAAAAATTGAAATAGAGATAGAGAGATGGAAAGAGAGAGAGAAAAGAGTAAAAAAAAAAAAAAAGTTTGCCAGAAAATGATTCTGTTTAGTTTTGCAGTATGTATAGTTGTGAGGATACGGTTTACGCAGAGGGGAACTAAAATAGGCAGCCTTTCATCAGTACGAATGCCATTTTTAGAAAATGTCACCCAAAAGAAATGCAATTTTTATTTTTTACTTTTTTTTTTTTTTATTTATTTATTTATTTTCTGCTTTTCGTAGTAGGCAGCTTTGTCTTTACCCTTTGCAGACTCTGATCTTTTCAACCGAGAGAGTTTGCAGACTCTGGGACGCAACGTTTTTAGAATTGTAATTCACTCGCAGGCTTAAGGGAAAAATCTCCTGCGTTTCAAATGTTTCAAGTTCGTTAAAATTTTTGAGAATAATTTTAAATTAATAGGACATGTAATAAATAAATTTATTACGTAATTATTTTTGATTATTATTAATTATTTCTTTGGACTGGGTAAAAAAAACTCTGTGTACTAATCATATTTTCTCATAGGAAACGCAAAACATTTTTTTTCCTTCTGTGAATTAAACTAACGAAGGTGAAACTACGAAAATTTGAGGGTTTTAAGCGATATCTGATGTGAATTTAATACTGTATCAATGTAAAAAGATGGAAAACGAGGTTCCATAGAGGTGTTAATGTAAAGTTAACCTTGAATTTGGAACCATCATTCCGTATTATGAAGTGCGTGGTTCCGTATTTGGCATAAGGAATTTATAACTTGAACTTGTATTATGAATTCAATTGAAAAATAATATTGTTTATTTTTTGTGTAATTATTTTTTTTATTAATAATAATGGCATGAAAAGTGATTGACGCGAAATGTGTAGAAAAGAACGCGAGAACATGTGAAAAAAAATTTAAAAAAAAAAACACTGATCCTTCTTTGATCTGATATTGCAGAAATTGCTCCACTTCCACGGCCCTACACTCGGTCCATCACCCTTTAACTCACTTCACCAACAGTGCAGGTTGTGATGATTGGATAAAAAAATATGATAGCGAAAGTTGGAACCCCCATTCGTCTCCATGTATTTTCTAATAGGGACGAGCAAGAGTTGGTCAGCCCTTCATCCGTTCTCGTTGTCCCGCCGTATCGTCTTGCGGATACAAAGTCCCATTTAATTTTGACTGACCATCTTTCTTCCGATTCTTCGTCCTTCATGTCCCATGGTCACATGACAGCTGATGATATTGGCTGCGTTTCAAAGGACGTTCCGGCTATCCTAGGAGGATCAGTGGTTAGTTACAAATTTTGTATCAATTGAACACTCCAAAAAAAAAAAAAAAAAAAAAGTTTTTATTTTATTTATGTACTAGAGGCTAAAATTTCTCTGCGGAAATCTCGAAATAGCCAGCATGGCTTTTTTTTTTTTCTTTTTTGCACTTACAGTATTTTATTTTGCGCATCGTCAGTTAAAACTTTATTTTTACGCGTTATATTTTATTAGCGATATTTTAATTTAAATTTTAAACGGATTAAGTCTGAGAAAGTTGTAGCTTAGTTTTTATTATAATAAGCTCAGTTTTTGGGCTCGTTTTTTTTTTTTAATAAGGAGCCGTATTTACCGCGAGGATGGTTGTAAACTTTCCATTTTTCCACACCTCTTTTCTTAATTGGTCAGCTAATTAACGTTCCTTTTATAAATACGAATAATTACGAGGGATTAAATTTTGAAGAGAAAAAGGTGGGGGAGGGGGAAGATTCTTGCTTTTCTGTGGCGAAGATTTTTGAAAGGTTTTATGGCTCTCACGCCTTTTGCGTTATAAGGGTCTTTTTCATCAATTGCTTCATTAGACTTTTTGTGAATTGTAACTCGAGGTGGGTGTTGGTGGGGAAGGAAGACGGTTGTTAGAGACGATGTGGTTTTGCGGCTTTCGAAATGATTTTCTCCCTCGATTTCAACGCGTTCTAGCCCTATCATATTTTATAATTCTTCGCAATTTTACACGTTGTCGCGAGGAGGACTTTTTACAACGACACGACGACACTACGGATGATGATGATGATCATGCCCCTTCTTCTTTTCCATCCACAATACTCTCTCGCGCGGTTCGTGTGTAGATTCTCTTATTAAAATGAACGCGGTTTTAAGTGTGCGACGATGCCAAAGAAGTAAATTGATGGCATTGGTGTGTGTGCATTCGAATGTCGACCACGTGATAATAATAAATTGGATTTTTAAAAAAAATATACAGTACCAAAATAGACGGCGCGGCTATTTTTACAATCGTATCCAGGTGTAGTAATAAACCTCGATTTACCGTTGTCGATAGAAGGCGAAAATGATAAGATTAAGATTTTTTTTCCAGGTGTTTTAAAGACTCGTAAATTTTGAGTTTGGACGTAAGTTGAGACGGTTAAACGAGATATGGATATTAAGTGTCGAGAGACAATAATATTTATCTCGATTTATTTATAAACGTTTTGTAAACAAGAATAAGCATAATTTTTTTTTTTTTTTTTTAAATCCGGGGGGAAAAGTACTAGCGCCCGGTTGTTTAAAGATGTTGAAAAGCGCGGTAGATGATGCTGATGATGATGACATGACTCGATTTTGAAATATTTGCGCGCTGCTATTTTTTAGCGTCGGTGCCAAACCTTAGTTTATGCCAAAATTTAATTTCATGGCCAAAATAACGATTCGTTTTAAAAATTTTTCACTCTGTTCCCTTCGTAACGGTTTTCGAATGCCGACAACGTTATTAGCCCAACTCCTGCTCGCTCGGAAGGTATCGTCGTAATTGGGTCACTTGCCGCTACTATCCCAAATAAATACAAAAATTTTTTCTACGCAATATCTTATTTTTTTGGCCTTGTAACGATACGGCGGCATCTTTTTTTTTTACTTATTATTATAAAAGGAAATCAATTCATAAATTGCGGAATTTTAAGGTTAAAGCTATTACACGAGTCAATTAGTTTGTAAACATTTTTTGGAGAAAACTACATTGATTAACTTATTTTTAAACTGCATTTTAGTTTATTATTGAATTACATATACACGGTATTGCCAAAAAAAAAGAACCCAAAATATTTAAATGAGACTTGGAAAAAATTTAAAGACTTTTTTAAAATTTTAATATCCTCGTTCGGTCGAATGATGATATTATAATCACAGAATAGGATAATCAAATGTTATGAAAGCCTTTGAAATAAAGTTTTTCCGTGTGTCTTTAAAGTACATGTACTGTATTTAGATTATTAAAACTATTTACTACTAATCCGGTTAGGTTCGTTTTTTCCCGGACATCGTGTACCGGAATGGAAAATAACAAATTAAAATTTTGTATTAATCTATGGTTAAGGTCTTTTAATGAATGCTGTAAATATAATTATTAAAGAGTTGACATTTTAAATTTAATTTATGGGAGAAAAAAAAAATTGTTGACCCGGTTTAAATTTTGGTTGAAAACAATGGTATAATAACATCTTCTATAGAAAATGTTGTAGCTGGCTTAATATTCTTTTTAATAAGTGGTTTACTTTTTTTAAAATTACTGTATTAAATTATAGATGAAATTTTTAAATTTAATTTATAAAATAAAGTTGTTGGCCCGGGTTTTTTAAGTCGGGGCGTTGGCCGACCAATAACCGCTAATCAGTCGCAACAACTCGGCGCTTCATTTCGCCCCGTTTTGCGACGTGAAAGGAGGGTGGAAGATGGGAGGGAGATCCACCAAAGTACTATCTAATTTAGTTGAAGATAAGTAAGAGTCTGCGCCCGCAATCGCAATTTTATAAAAGATTTAATTTGAGAGTTGGAAATCTGAGAAAAATAAATTCTACGACGATTCTGTGTGTGTTTTGGGGTGGGATGAGAGAGAGAGAGAGGAAAATAATATACTTTTTACGAGTTAAAATTTGAGTGTTTCTTCTTCACATTTTGTAAAGAATGGTGAGGGGTGGAGGGGGGTAAGGGTTGATAGGGTGGGGTTATCTAGTATAAATTGCGAATCACTTTTACCCAGTGGGAAATCTTTTGTCCCTATGACTTCTTCTCATCTCCACCACTGTCATTTTGTCATTTTCTTCCTATGTGTTTGCCTCCGACATCCATCCGCATCGCATTTTGAGGTTTTTTTTTTACGCAGCTACTACGTATAACATTATTATATCACTTATAACTATAATAAAAAAAAAAAAAGAAACTTCGGCGCTCTAAGTACATCTAATATATTTTTTTTTTCTTTAAGAAAAATTTTTTTTTTATCGGGTTCTCAAAGAGGGAGGGGGGTAAAATAAAAAATGAAGAGGGGGTAAAAGAATAAAAAAAAAATCTCTTTATTATTATTTTTTTTTGCTCTACTCAACTCACAACCCTTTATTAACGTAAAATATATTCTTTTTATTAAACAGTTTTTCGTTGTATTTTTTTCATCTTCTTTCTTTTACCCCTTTTTTTTTCTATTCTCTCTCTCAAACACCCTTTTCTTTTTTTTTTCCACTCTCGCAAATATATTTTAACGAGTGACGAGTGATTGGATGTCTCAATCTGCATGCGATGGCAGCGGGACATCCGAATGAGGATTGAAGATGGAAAGAGAGGGGAAGGAGAATAGATAAGGGCATGACGAAGACACACCGAAGATATCAAACACAAAATGTCTTGATGACGTCATTTACTGGCTTTTTTCTCTCTCCCTCCTCTTTTCACGAGGCCGCATTATGCACGTACGCGACGTATATATAAGTATAAAAAGGGATGGATTTATATGTATATTCTATATCTTTGTGTCATTCTCTTCTGACTGTCTTAACTATCTTTACGATACATATCCAACGTGTGGTAAAACGCGGAGGTAGTCGCGTGCATGTGCTACGCGCCACACCATCGTTATTTGGTTATTGATTTGTTCGTTGTGTGTGTGTGTGCGCGCGAGCCCATTAGAGCCAAAAATGGCATAGACGAAGAAGACAGGGGGGAAAAAAATGCGATCAAGAGAAAACCCCTTTCTATGTACAATTTTTTTTTTTTTTTATTTCTTTCTCACTCTCTCTATTAGAAAGATAGATAGCGAGTGGGAGTGTTACGGATGGGTTGGGTGGGTAGAAGAGCGAGCGAGAGAGAGAGAGAGAATAGACCGGTATGGAAGCAGTGTGTGATGTTCATGTTTCCATGCAAATGATGAGGATAGGCATCCTATTATTATGGTAAGCAATGGGATAGAGAGGAGGTCGAAGAGATAGTTTTGTGGGTGGGGTATACGATGACGAAATGCTCTCACATGGCTTTTATGGTTTTCGATGTATTTTTCTACTAAACCGTTTGATCGGCGTTCTGTTTCTGCTACTAACACATCTGCTGCGAAGTTTTGAAGAGATAAATCGGTTACATCTACTCTGTATATACGGTTACCCCCGCACTACTGCGTTTTTAAGAACAAAATTTTTAAGATGTCCTTGCTAACGGATGTCGAAATTTAAGATTTAACGAATTAATCTTTATTTACAGTCTTGAGCTGATAATGAATTAAAAATAAAATTTATAGAACCAAGATAGAGCTGAAGCAACTTTTTGAAACAAGATCAGAACTTAAACGAGGAACCACAACATTGGGTATAGCCAATTGAACACCATTTAGATTTAGGTAATTAAAACAGGTTTAAACACACGAGATTAAATTTCCACTAACAACATGAAACAAGATGAAAACTTGAACTTGAAGATTTGGTGAGATACAATTTAAAACCAAGATTCCGATAAAACTAGATCTTTTACGGTATGAATGGCATACCGCACTGTATTATTATTCTAATGACCCAATAATGTTTTACAAGATACCATCTTTTATTAATTTAAAAATAATGGAATTTTGATTTGTATACAGGATCGGTACGAACAATTTCCTTAAGTTAAATACTGCAGAATGAAATGAATAATTTAGCGTGAAAATGAGAGCTTTTTAGACTTGTTCTCTCTCCTATAAGTCGTTTTTCTCGCATTGCAGCGCTGCATTGTTTGATTGCTTTCATATTTCCATTTCAATGAAATTAATCTCAATCTTAAATCTTTTTTTTTTTATTATCAGCAGTAAATGATAATGCTTTCTCGTTTCTTTATTTTTTGGGGAAGTTGAAATGCGAAAAATGGATCGTGAATCTGGTTTTCTCCAATTTCATTCATCGATTTTTCATCTTCTTTAAATAATAACTTTTGATAAATTAAATTTCCGGTAGGATATTAAAAAAAAAGTTATTTTAAGGGATTTTTTTGGTGGAAGTCTTTGAACGATAGCGGCCATATTTCTATCGAATGACATTAAATGTCATATCGGACAAATCAAGGTCTTTCGATCATTAATTCGATTTGAAAAGTTCGGTTCCCGCCAAAAAAAAGTTTTAAGATTTTTATTATTTTTTTAAAAAAAAAAAAGTTTTTGAGCAGTAAAAGTTTTTATAGTTAAATTCGCGAATGTATATATCGAGTAATATAGATGGGAGGGTGGATAGGCGCGAAATGGAGTGAAAAAGATAAGACAAAGCGCCTACTGAGTGATGCGATGGCGAGGCAAAAGCAGACGATAAAAAGTTGAAAATGGTTATTGCTCCTCGTCGGCTGTGGGCGCTGTGTGTGCCTCCCATTATTTATGGGGGAAAGCGATGACGGATGCCAAATATTTTAAGATGCCACCTAATAGTCTTTGGTCAAACCTTTGATCTGCGAGGAGACGAGGTCTTGGCGGGGAAGGAGGGAGGGGCGCAGGGCGAGGTTAGGGGTTAGCCGAGGGGATTGCTCGCCTTCCTTCATATCTAATAATATAAAATAAAATAAAAAAAAAAGTTTTCTCCGCGTGTTAAGTGAAGTGCAGCTATTGATAAAAAAAATAAATTATTTGATCTTCAAATAAGTTCGCTTTGTACGGAGAAGACTTTTTGATGCGCCATCATTTTCATATCCAGAGTTTTGAATAAATTATAATCCAAAGATTTTCTTTTTTTGTTGAAAAGAAAAAAAAATACCTTAAAGTATGAATGAGATTTAAAAAAAAATCTGGTTTTTAGTTTTGGATTTACAGAATATTTTAATTATTTCATTAATTTATTACCAAAGTTTTTACCAAGTAATGAATTTTTTTTAAAATACTGTACATTAACTTGTCATTCGATTTTTATCAATGCATTTTTATATCGCATTTACAGTTACTGTACTTATACTGTATAGTTATTATACATTTGCGCAATGTAAATACGCGTTTTAAGAAACTTAGTATGTACTGCCTGTATTTTCTAATTCTCAAGGAGTCAAGATGAACACACGCGTTTAGCCCTTGGGGAATCTGAATAAGTTTAATCATCATCAATTAGGGTATAAGGATACTTTCCTATGGGATTCCAAATTCAATGCACATGTAGGCCTATATGACTTTCTTTTTTTTTTTTTTAAATAATGTCATTGACGGTTTTTTTTTTTTTGTCTTTTTATGTAGTACTACTGTAATTAATTATATGGAGAGTTTTAATTTACTGTTTAACATAAAACTAATTAATGAATTTTAATTGATTTTTTTTAAAAAAGCACCGGTTTAAAATAAAAGCTGTTTTTAGATTGTTTACAGTTCCGAATAGATTAAATGAACATACAGTACCGGGTAATACATTTAGTTTTAAATTTTTTGGGGTGAGGTTTTTTTTTTTGCACGATCCATTTTATTCTGTTTTGCGGGATATTTATTCCGCGCCATGTTTACTTCGTATTTGTATTAATTTTGTGCTACTTGGAACCCCGCGAAAACAATACCTGTATTGAATTTTTTTTTTCTCCCTTCCTTTTTCTAATTCGGACTTTCTTCTCGTTAATGTTAAACGTGTAGGCTACATGTAATGTTATTTGGAGAAACGTGGTTTCCAACGTCTTTTTCACCCCACCATCAGAGAAAAGCCGAAATTCACATCCAGGTCAAAGTTCTCTTTGTCACCGATGATTTATTTCGAAGTTGAAAAACACTAGCACTTGAGAAATTTTTTTTTACTTATTTCATATGACAACGCGAACATTATTCGGGCGCACTCACGAACGCATTTTTCATTTCTTTTTGTTTTATAAGAATTGAAAATAAATACTGTAAATGAAATCGAAGGAAGAGCTATTAGCACAGTAGCTTTGTTACGTCATTAATTTTCATCTCAGATAGGGGGGATAAATTTGTTTATTTTTTTTAAAGGGTATTAATAGATGATAAAAATAGAAAGTTTTTAGATTTCAGACACAGAAAATCTGTCAAAAAAATATGTTTTTTTTTTACTCTAAAAAAAAAAGTGACGACGTAATAAAAACCATATTTCTAGAGACCTTTCAGATAATTTGATTGCAATCTTTTTTTCATTCCTCGGCGAATTGTTTTCGAATTGGTAGTACATTACCGTTACGAGTTAATATTATTTGAGTGAAAAAGATAGCGTTTCACTAAGTTGTTTCATGAACAGTTTGAGTGCGGTGTATGATAATTGAAGAGGCGTATCGTATCTCTCTCTCTATGGGAGAAAGAAAGAAAAAAAGAAGAAAAAAAAAGAGTTAAGATTTTTGATATTATTGCGAGGGGGTTAAAAATGAATTATTCTGTTCCGTTAGGCTATGATTATTCGGTTAATATGCCAGGGCATTTTTCCAACTGCACTTTTCAATCGCATCCGATTCTCTTTCCAAGAAAATAGAAACACAAAATGGAAGTACTTTGGAAAAGCCCCGACCGCTTACAACTCACTTTACACCGAATATGAAATTATACGCTGGGTGGAGGGGGATATGGGATGGGATAGGGTCGTTCGAGTGTTTACGAATCTATATATCGCTGAATAGCTAATAGCCCCAACGTCAAGTGCCAGAGAATCAGTAATTATGAGTGTGTTCCATCCAAATAAATAAAAAAAAAAAAAAGAAAACCTCACTCTTTCCCCTTTTCCCCCTCACTCCCATTTCTAACACTCTCTCTGTTAATCTTTAAATCCACCTGTGTATAACTAACGGCGCATTCTTTTCCTGAAAAACCAAATTTCCAAGTTGAGACGTAGAAAATTAGTAATTTGAGCCAATGAATAAATTATTTTTTTTTTTCTCTTCTTTTTCTTGAATTTTTTTTTTATCTTCTTTTTTTTTTTTTTTTGCCACCCCCTGGTGACTGATTATGGAGATGACGTTCATTCACAGCTTAATTTTCCCCCACTCGTTGGCAGCAACGAACAAATGTAAATGCTGCTCGTAGATAATTAACTAAATTAATTATTTAAATTGATATAAGATTGTTTCTTTTTTCTTTCTTTTATCGGTTTTTCATTTTTTTTTTTTTTTTTTTGTGGTTCTTGCGGGTGTTTGTTCGCGTTCGAGTGTTTATTTGCGAGAGAGAGTATTGTTTTTGGGATTGAGGTTAAAGCGTTAGGTTCACCGTGCGGGCGGGTGGTTAAGCGCGGAAAAGGAATTTTTGGTTCGCTGGTGAAATGGCGTGTACATGTGACGTGGAAGAACACTCATTTTCTATTTCATTAATATTTTCCAAAAAATATGCGGTGTCACGGATCTTGTTTACATTTCGATTTTTGATGAGAATCACCTGACCTGGCAACTATTTTTTTTTTTATTTTTATTAGTTGACTTCTAAACTTATTCTACGAAGGTGGCGGGGGGTGATGGGTTGGGCTTAAAAGTTGAGAGAACTCGGTTTAATTGAAGTTGTTTGCATTAAATAAACGACGAGTACATGTATTATGCTTTCAACTTTCATTAAAATGAAAGCAATTTGTCGTAATACTTAGCCTATTAGAGTAACGATAATGCTTATAAATTATAATTATTGACAATTTCTGTTTAAATAGTTGGGGAACAGTGAACCAAGTTCTAAATACAGTAATAGCTTAAACTTTTTTTGGTTTGGTACGAGCTATGCTTAAACTTTTAGGATTTTGTTCCCCTCTGAGCGCAGACCCTGGTCTCGTCAAACGTAACAGGAACCAAACCTGATATAACGAGGTACAAAGTAATTTACCGTATTGTAAACTTTTTACTGTTTTCATGTGCATTAAGTTTACTTTCGATGGTAAATCCCATGTATAGGTGCAAATAGTTTGTCTTTCCCACTTATAGAGGTAGAAGCTAGTGAAAAAGGTTCGTAATTTTATATTTTTACTTAAAGGAGATCGCAAACATTCCAGGTATAGTGGTTTTTGTTTGGGTCCAACATTCTCGGAGGCTTTCCACTTCTCCCTGTCCTTCTTAATCAGCTTCGACAATAAAGCCCAAACAACTATCAATGGCGACACTTATTTATTCGTACATTCCGATACATCTACTGTTATAATTCGAAAAAGCTGAGAGAAAACTATAGAAACTCTGGTCTGCGCTTAATTTGAATTTTATACATTTAATTTGAAATCGACACCTTTGCGTTTTGAGTTCTAATAACACGTTTGGTCGTCACATTTCTGGCAGAAAATTCTAGGTTGTTCGCTAATATTATTTATATGGTAGCGGACGCGCAGGCGCGCATCTAACTTTTTTTTTTTTTTTTTTTGTGTTTTGTCACGGACGGCAAGTACAGTAGAGAGAGAGAAAACCTATACTTAAGTCGGCAATTACCCATCCTCGGGATCGCATTTTGACGAGATTTCCTATTAAGGAACAATTTTGATCTGTCTAGTAGGAATATGTATCCGCGTGATAAGCGATTAAATTTGCGGTTAGGGATTATTGGGTTGGTGTTAGGGGGTTGGAAAACTCAAATCGGTTCTTAAAGAATACAACTACAGTATTATACGTGTGTAATACCCCTACGCGAGTCAGTTGGAAACTTTGCTCTGTAATTTTCTTTTCGCCTTTCCGATCTCTCTCCACAAGGGGGAGGGGGGAGAATGTTTGCTAGATCATCTTATATTTGGGTACATTTGCGGATACATGTTTCTCTGGAAAATTGCCATCCCCCATTAAGTGTTAATAGAAGTTTTATTCGGCTGCAGCGACGAATGGTGACTACTACTACCACCACCACTATTTGTTCTTTCTCTCTCTGCGTTCGCAACTTTATGCGAAATGAGTATCTAGTGGATTTGAAACGGGATCACCCTGCTTATCTTGACATGTTGTACGCAAGGGGGTAAAAAAAAAGTATTATATCTTTTAATGTTAAAGAGTGGAGCAGCTTAGCGGGAAAGCTAATGCGGAAAAAGACACAACTCGAACAAGTCAAAGAAAAAGAATCATAATATGATCGTGTTAAATAAAAGCCTAATGAAGCTTGATGATGTTGACTGGCAGACAAGACTTAACTAATTATTGGTACTCTCTCTCTCTCTTTCTAGTTGAAGGCGTGGATCTATCGGACAACTTACAAGTTGTTTCGGGTTGAATTACGATTAGTGTTTCGGGGCTCTCCAACGCCAAACTCGCAAATCCTTATAGCTCTTAACAAGCTTGTAAATGTTGAGATTAATTTTCCCCAATGCGAAATTTTTTATTTTTTATTCTTAGATATTGCGGAGTTTAAGTCCGATTTTATATTGTGGTGCTGTTACAGTACATGTACATAGATTTAGTTTCTGCTGCGCTTATCACGTACATCCGGGATCGGTTTTGAATAAATTTGAATACATTTTAATAATGTTTAAATAGAACAGTTGTTCAATTTCCAAGTACAGTTTAAAAGTTATGAGAACTTTTTAAAAACTATCTCGAGCAATAATTTTATTCTTTGAAATCGTTAAGAAGCTTTGGGGAGATGGAGGGTTGGGGTTGTTCCTTTTCAGTCTTTTACTTTTTGATGACTTTTAACACTGATTTTCTCCCTATAAAATAGAAAGAGGAGAGCGAGTGCGTGTTTAATTTTGAAAATGTCGTATTCGACAAGTATCGATTTAACCAGACTAACATTTTTGTTTTAAATAAAGACGTATCCGCGCACAATTTCGGTAGATTTTATTTGTTCGTTATTATCACACGAGAGAGCGATAACTTGAGATAGAACATTATCACAAATCAGCGCTAAACCCCCGTTAGAGAACCAAAGGCGCTGAAATAACTCCCCTCCTTCACCCATTATACTCCCTCACTCTCTCACTACATCTAATAAAATAAGAAAGGAGGGGGTTTTATTTCTTCTTCTTCTTTCTCCGATGCGGTTGTAAGCGTGCGGGGATGGAGGGGGGAGAGATGAGATGTATCGCGAAATAGAAATACATTAGCTTAGAATAAGAGCGGGGGAAATGTAGGAGCTTGTTGAAATGATCGATCAAAAGCAATCGTTTTCAATAAAAACTTAAGTTAATTTAGCGTTAGCGGCATCTGCATACCGGAGGAGAAAACGAAGACAAATCAAAGCAAATGAGTCGCAGTGATAGTTTTGGAAGGAGGGAGGGGGGGGGGGGGGAATCTATACCAATGGGGAAGTGCTTTTTACAACCATTTCTATTATTATTATTTTTTTTTTGGCTATCGTGAGGAATGATTGACATTTCAATAGATTTATGGGTCAGTAAAATTAATTTCGAACGGCGCTATCTTTCTGCGTTCACTCATTTTATTTGGTATGACGCTTTTATATTTAAGCTATGAGCAATTAATTTGTCTGTCAAGCGGATTTACAAGTCCTGTATTTAAATTTAGAATTTTTTTTATTACATTTGCTCTTTACAGCACGCTTGATTTAAAATTAAATAAATGTTTGTAAATATTATTTGGTATTGCATGTTTATACCGTAAGGAGTATTAGGAGTACAGTTAAGAGCAAAAGTGGACTGTCCTTCATTTGACTTCTAAATTTAAAAAAATATGTTTTCTTTTAAAAATACAGAACATGCAGTGAAATATATTTTATGCGGAACGAATGTTTTGTTTTGACAATTTACGTTCTTAAAAATATTAAGTAAAAAAAAACCCAATGTAATACCTAAATGAACTGTAAACACAATCAAAGCAAATGAATCTATATCGCTTTAAAAATAGTAATTGCGTGTTTATAAACTCCGAAATTAATTTTTTCAAATTAATTTTTAGTTAATGAGAATGGAAATTAAATTTTCGAAATTATTCTACGCGCGCTATCGTTATATTCCGTTTTTGTAGAGATAATTATTAACAGTTGATTAGAATAAAATAAAAATATCGCGCTTTCTATTTTAGCGTTGGCGGAAAAAGTAGATTGCGATAACCCGAACGCACGTGCACTGTCACGAGTGTGAAAAAGTTTGCGTTCGACACTACCAACAACAACAACAACAAAAAAAGTGCGTCGGAATAAAAGTATAGATACGATGTGGGAGTTGACGGGGTGTATTCATAGCTTTTTTTTTTCTTTTTGCGACGTTCTCCGACGACGTTTGAGGGCTTGACACGCATAAAAAAATCGTCCGTACTTAGCGGTGGCGCGGCTCTGACGACGGCAAACGGGAAATAAGTGCCGATAGCAAATGGGGCATCGGCAACGCTGTTAAACGATTTCAGTCGAACCTGAGGAAATAAATGCCTATGTGTTGTATATATGGTAAGAGTGTGGATGGCAGTGTAGTTAACGCAACGACATCATCTCTCCATTCCCAGTTTTTGGTGTGCGTGTGTGGGTGGATATGGTGAATTGTGATCAAACCCACGGACGGATGGATAGATAGATGAGAGAGAAAAAAAAAGAATAAGAAGGAGAAAAAAAAGAGTTGAAATGTCTTGAGAATTTCGTTTTCTTCTTCTTTTTTTTTATTTTTTATTATATGGATATCAACTGCTGTCTAAGCAACTTTTCTACTACGATTTACTATATAGCAGGCAATGTATATGTAAGTTTGAATGTTACGGAAGTTGCGAGTAATCGTTTGAGACCCAATCCCAACTTTT
This sequence comes from Polydesmus complanatus, assembly GCA_034692225.1. Classification (NCBI taxonomy): domain Eukaryota; kingdom Metazoa; phylum Arthropoda; class Diplopoda; order Polydesmida; family Polydesmidae; genus Polydesmus; species Polydesmus complanatus. The sequence continues at coordinate 45,111 of JAQGAZ010000175.1, read as the reverse complement.
TTTTCTCTCTCTCTTCTTCTTCTTCGCCTTCACTTTTTTTTTTTTCATTCTTTCTTTTCCCTTTTTTTTTATTTTCATCTTCATTCACTCGAGGAAAACTACGTATCTGTCGTCGAAGATGTTGGCTATAGAATGGGGTGGCTGAGGTAAAAGACCTTCACCAACGGAACTGATCACCGTCATTCTAATTTAGTTTCGGCGGTTAATTCGCACTTGTCGAACGATTTAATGATTTCAATTTTACCAATCGACGGATTTTATTTCCCCATTCACCACCGGAGGAGGTTGGTTTTTTTTTTTTATGATTTGGATTTTGGTTGATTTTTATGTGAGATGAAGATGGTAGTGGTGGAGGAGGAGAGATAAATTAGACTTCGTTAATAAGTTGGGTAGGGAGGAAGTTGGGAATCGCGTTTCCTCATAATATACAGAGAAGTTAAACGGCTTATTAGCTGAGTTAAGTAAATAAAGCTTTATTTAGATTTTTGTCGACGAAAAGTTGAAAGAAAAGAAAGAAAAAAAAAAAAACGACGGCGTGACAAGTTAAGCGTTTGCCTTCTTACCTTTAACCGGCTAAATTTAGGCGGATGAAAGCAGCCTTGGTTTCTTTCAGCTGTTTCGACTAACTTTTTCACATAACTTATTTAATTCTTTAAGAAAGTCAACAAAAAAAAAAAATAAGAAAAAAAAAACACGAATATTATTTGCAGTTATAATTAAAAATTGTGTACTGTACTTCCTCACAGTTGTTGGGATATTTTTTAAAACTATAAATAACTTCAATTAATTTTAACAGTGAAAAATAAACACAGTTTTTGAGCATTCTGGGTTCTGTTTTTTTTTTTTTTCTGAATTTAATTGTTTTTTTTTTTTTTTTTCGAATGGTAATTAATACGAATGTTTTTTTGTAGTTTAATGGAGATTAGATATAGTTTAAAATTTTGTTTTCATTCCTTAGTTTTTTTTTTTCCGATTTTTTTTTTTTTTTTTTTTTTTGATTTGAAATTTATTGCTTTTCTATTCAAATGTAATCACCATTCAATTTTATTATCTTTTGTAAATTGCTATAAGGAAATTTATTTTTTTGTCTTTTTCTAACGAATCCATTTCAATTGTAAAAGTACCGAAAAAAATTTGATTTTCCGGAATTAAATTATGAATATCGGCAATTTTAACGTTTTAAAATACTGTATAATAATATATAAGGGAGAAAATTTGTTAAAATTATCGGGGGAAAATGTTATTTTCCTTCTTTTGTAATGTGATTAGTTTCAAATCTGCATAACCCGTTTAATGATTTTTAAACGATTTTTTTTTTTTTCATTATTATTTTTCTTTTATCAGTTTAACACAAAGCGTACGGGACGTGTTAGTTCTCGTTTTTCTTCCAACAATGCACTTATTTACCGACATAATAAACGATCCATTTATTAGACTAAGAGAGATAAATGGACGAGACAAGATTGAGAGAATGTGGTCGATGGAGCATCGATGATACACCTCGAACTTTTTTTTTGTGTTTTGTTTTACAAAAGGGAAATAGAATAAGAGTTGTTAGTGGTTGGGGGGGGAGAAAAAAAAAAGTTGGTTACGATAACAACAACAACGACAGTCGTGTTTCTGCTTGGTTAATTGAGAAAATGTTTGTTCGAGTTATCAGAAGAGATATACATACTTATTATTATTTATGATGGCTAAAACACTGTCGCCTATCTACGTGCTATTTATTTTCTTCTATTAACGACTTTGATTTTAATTTTCTTTTTTGCATCGCATTTTCTACTCGGTACACCATTTAATTGCATCGCAGCGATTGGAAATTAAAAATACATATATATTTTTTTGGTTTTTTCCCCTTCTTAATACGGTGACGCACTTGGCAGTTGTAACGTTTTTCAATTAGTTCTTAACTTAACCATATCTACTGCGAATTTAATAAATTATTGCAATTGTATCGGAAAATGACGCATAGTTTAGCTTACCTATAATTTTTTTTTTTTATTTCTTAAAATTAATTGATTGACGGTTTAATTATTATTTGAAAATAAATGACGAATGGGGAAGGTCACATAAAGGACTGATGTTTTCGGTATATCCAGGTACCGATAATAGTTGTACTGTACATGTATTTGTTTTCCAACTCCAAAGAGACGGAGATTTAGGGATTTGAAATATAAATCACCCAGACAATCTGGAATTTCATAATTAAATAAAAATTAATAACCCAAACAGTTAATAGAACGTTTGATCCAGGGGAATAAAATCTGAAAAACATTTTGTTAAAGCTATAAATTATTAATTTGAGGGAGAGAGAGAGTGATGAGGGTTGATTGTTTCTTATTATTTGAGTATGCGTGTTGAGAAGAAGAATATTATTATTGTCATCGATTGAAGATTTATTCGAAATTTATTTATTATAGAGTTTTAATTACTATTTTCATCAACGTCTCGCCTCGCCTTTCCACCCACCTCCACCTACTTTCTGCCTCGTCTACGGTACATGTAGCCTACGTGTGTTGCGTATTTCGAAACCTCCGAGCTTAATAATTATATTGTCACCGGTTGGCTAGCCGCCACGTTTTAATTAATATCGTCATCTCGCCGTGCTCGATTGCCTTATTATTATATCTTTTGTTTGCTTGTTTTTTTTTTTTTTCCTTTTTCTTAACTCGAAATTTACCTTTTCCCACCCACTTTCAGCCAGTGCTGATAGATTAGAAATCTGTGTGTGACACTGTGTATAATGTTATTGTGTGTTGACATTTTTTTCTAACTTCAGTTTTCTTAATTTTTACCTTCTTAAAACCGTTTTGTCGAAAAGTTGCATCGTTTAATAATAATATATGTAATCGGTTGCCCTCGTTTCGCTGCGGGTACAAAGACGTTTAGTTTGCAAATCTTTGAACACAATCGGAAGGAAGATAGATGATAGCATGCATTCTTTGTTTCTCTGGAAACTATTCTATTTGTCTTGTGTGTGTGACTCGTTGCTTGATTTAGCCGAGCATTCCATCCTCACCATGCAAGAGCTTAAGGAGTGACGATGATGTAATGCGATTTGAAAAGAGTCGTAGTTCACTGCCCAATCGTGGATTTTGTCAAGAGAGATTTAACAAAATCTTTGGGTTTGCAAAAAGCATTTTGTAATAGATCACGCGAACAATGCAAAGTCAATGGAGATTTTTTTATATACCGGTACATTTTTTTTTATAAGGCTTCGTTCAAAACCTGAATTAAAAAAAAAAATAACATCAAAAAATATTTTTAGTTTTAACAGAGAATTTTTTTTAAAGTAACGTTAGAATATTGTAGATGTTTGATCATGCCTCTTCCATTAAATCACTAACATTTACTCATTGCCAGACCAGGACAGTACCGGTAAAGGGATCATTAACCAACTTATTCTCACCTCTTTCGGTACCGGTAGTGACAATCTGGCATGTCAAGGTTTTTATGCGCAGTATTCTCCCCATTCTCCCTCAATAAGCTGAGTTAAGAATGGAAAGCATAGTTAAATGATTATGGAAAAATACGTTGGTTTTGAATATTTATTTGCGTAAACAGAAAATTATGTATCAAAAAAGAGTGAAAATCTAACAATAGAATTGTTATAAAACTCCGATATTATTATCCGAAATAATTTTTGTTACAAGGATGATTCGTATACTGACAATTTTTGGATAATAATAGTTATTGGTCTACACCGGCGAAATAAAAAATAAAAAGGATTTAGTAGAGAATACTACTGTACAATAAATGTGAAAGCCTGACAGTAATAATTATTTCGGGAATAAGGTTCGGACAGTATTAAGAGTTTTTACTATGCTGTTTATTTTACGGTCATTTGGGCTTTATTTTCTAGTAATCAGTTAATTTGATTAAAGAATGAATTTTGACGGAACGAGAAATATCCGATGGGACAGTTTCTTCCTAATATTTAGGTCGAAACTGCGGAATAATAATAATAATTATTATCATCGTCGCAAAACAACGTTTTATTCAGACGATTGAGTTTATTATGCAAGTCGTCGAAAGTGAATGCGCGTGTAGGCGAGCTTATTTTGTTTTTGGTATACGATGCGGTTGTTGTGTGCGGATTTGTCCGTGTCGAAATTTATTTAAGAAAAATAAAAGCGAGGGATGGGTTAGTGTAGCTTTATGGAAGAAAATTGCAACGAAAGCGTTATTTTGGAAGGCAAAAAAAAAAAAAAATATATATATACATGTATTAGAAGAAAAAAAAACTAGGGACGAGATGCGGTGGGGGATACTTGGAAGTGGAGAGTTACAGTATAAAGAAATAGCTAAAAGCACAGAATTGCAAACTTTGCTCGCTTTCGAGTACTTGGGAGGAGAATTGTATTGCTCCGAATTTGAATTTTATAACGAACGCTTTTTGCATACGTCGATCGACTTTTTAACTTTTTCTCCATCCTTAATCTCAGTAAGTACTCTTTCATTTAAATTTATGGTCCCACCCATCGGCGTTTTTAGACCGGACGTAGGTACCGCGGCCAACCTCAGACATATTTAAAAATTAACTTAAGAAAAATCTCCTTTTTATATTTTATTCAAAATATTTTGATAAATATTTGAAATTTTAGGACATAAAAGGACGATCGTCTAATCAATTTTGTTCAGTAAATAAATTATATTTTGTCTTTTCGTGAGATTTTTCAAAAAATGTTGCTCGTTTGTTTGCTCGCCTTTTTTTTTTTCTTCTTATCTTTTTGTTAGCGTATTTTGGATGATATATTCTCGGTGTAACTGGCAAATTCGTAGTAGCAACGAAAGCTAGTTGTAGCGCGAGGAAATTTATGTGAAGACGAAAACATTTCACCCGTTCCAGCCCATTCCCAAAAAGCTGGGATCCAGCTTTAGGCTGGCGCTTTCAAAGTGTGGAAGGGAAAAAGTTTTTTGAAATTTGAACTCAAATTTAGCGTACTTAACGTGGATGAGTTGGAAGCTGAAGTTTTTGTAATCATTAAAAACTATTCTACCCGTCTGTCTGTTTTGTTGTTTTGAGAGTCTAGAGATAAAGTGTCGGTAGGGAAGAGGACATGAAGAGTGAAAGATTTTTTATAATAACAAAAAAAAAAAAAAAAAAACTTCCGAAAAATACATGTTTTTTTTTTACTGCCACTTTTTATTTATTTCGGTCTTGTTGCGAGTTTAGTCTCGTAACTTCAAAAAAAAAGGACGAAAATCCATTAAATATTTTGTAGACATTATTAATGCAGAAAATACAAGTTCGTGCGTGGGGAAATATTTGCGTTCTGTTGTGTCGAATGCGCGGAAAATGTGCCAGCTCAGACTCAATCCGAGGCCACACTACACGTACGACCAAATGTACAGAGTATCTCGAAAGTTGATTTTTAAAGAAATTTAATTGGATTTTAAGAAGTAAAAAAAAAAAAAGCTCATGCATAAATTCATCTTTGAGTAGCCACAAAATATGTTTAGACCTACGGTATAGCAAACTGAGATCAGTATAAAATGAGATTTAAACTGTTGAAATTCTATGAGCAAAAATAACTTGATTAATTATAATTTAAAATAAAAAAAAAAATAGTTACCGGTAAGAGAAGTTTCAAAATTTCATCCATCAACAACAGCATGTGATATTGTTTTTAGCGAATAAAAAAAATACTTTGGGGGGGAAAAACTTTTTAATGAATCTAAAGTTTGGAGCAAAACTTCCGGACATTTAGGCTGGTCTGGTAGTGAAGCCGAGTCGAAAGCGGAAGACGAATTTTGTGCAAAGGCATTTTTATATGCAATTCTAGTTTTATTTTGATAAATGGGATATGTTTTATAGCCTTGAGTTTTGCAGCTCTACTGCTATAGCCCTATTTGTATATCGGAGGGCGGGCGGGTGCCGCATTTCGGTGGTAGAGAGAGAGAGATCTGGTTCGTAGTTTGCATGCAAAATCGCGAGATTAAATGACGGAGTCAGCGTCTAAATGCGGGAAGAAAACTGAATTTTTGAACAAGTTTTTTGTTGGGAGTGATGGGAGAGAGAGAGAGATGTAGAGTTTCAACTTTTTTTTTTGTTGATAGTTAGGAAGCTGGATTTCTTGTTTTCCCTCATTTTTTTTTTTCTTTCTCTCACTCTTAAGCTCTCTTTCACGTCCTCACTTTCTTTGTTCTAAGTGGGATTCAGATTTTTTTTTTTGTTTTTTTGAAGCTCACCACGTCACGCCGTACGGGTGGTAGTAAAGTAAACCTAACACGGTGCGCTGCTACTGGAGCTGAAGGAAACAAAGAAACGGAGGCGGGGCACTCCGCACAAATATATCACTTTTATAGTTTCACTCGAAGAAAAGTCAGAAAATGTTTTCAGTTTTAGATGTATAAATATTCGTTACAATATTTTTGTTATAGATGTGATGTGTACGTCGGTCCCTCCTCCTTCTCCGCACCCCCATCTTTCTCATTCTCTTTCTTCCGAGGCAGGGCAGGGGGGGGGGGGGGTTGATTGTTGGAGAAAATTGAGTGACAAATAGTTTTTGCTAAAACTTTGAATGCCGTTTTTTTTTTCTTCCCGTCTTCTTCTTAGTAAACGTATAAAAAATAGCATTGATTTTTTTTATGTATTTTTTTTGTGAGTGATTTTTATTACGTATTCTGAATATTATTAGAGCATTTTTAGGCGTTCCGGGGATTTACCATTATATTTTTTTAAAGGGTTAAATTTTCAGACTATTTTGGGGAATTTGTTTAGTTAGCAGTTTATAAAAGAATATACCGGTGTATATAAAATTAACCGTGTTTATTTTGTTATTTTAAAAATGCGGAGTGTTTTACAGGCGTTAACACGTTGAAGATGTTTATTGTAATTTTTACAGATGCGAGTGAAGTAGTGCGAAACCCTGGTCCGTGGGTTTGAAAATCTTACTTCGCTTCGTCTTTCTTTTTCCAAACTTTTAAATTATTAATTAACAAACTGAAGGCAGTGATTGGACGGGTTCTTTTTATTTTTTATTAGTACTATTGATATATAGTAATGAAAGATTTGTTCATATGATTTTGTCTACGTTTTCACAGTACCGGTTTGTTTTAAAACGTAAATTTAATGCGTTCTGACTTCTGCAAGTTTCGATTACTGTAGCCTCCTACCATTTGATTTTCCTCTCTCCTTTTAAGTTGTGAATTTTAAACACCACACACAAACAATTTGTTAATGTGCAAGTGTTCACTTTGATCGATGATGTATTTTTTTTTTTTTTTTGCTATTCTTATCGTAAACTTATTTTAACCGTTCGCACGTGTATTTCGCATGAATTAGCATTCGCTGTTTATTCCCATCTATATTTTTGCAACTTTATTGTATAGTGTGTCGTAATTTTCCATATTTATTTTGTAAATATATATATTTTTTTCTTCTTCTAGGATGAATTTCATCCATTCATTGAGGCGTTGTTGCCTCACGTGAAATCTTTCTCCTACACTTGGTTTAACCTGCAGGCGGCGAAGAGAAAATATTTTAAGAAACACGAGAAAAGGATGAATCTGGATGAAGAGAGGAGATGCAAGGAAGAATTGCAGGTAAATAGAATATAAGCGCACTTAGTTGTATTGTTCACGCGCGCGCGTCTCTACTTCTCTACCTAACCCAATCCGTAATTGTACCCCTATCGTCGAGCCCCGATTCGAAATGCCAGCAGCGGCAGCACGCGTCATCCCACGGAGAACCAGTTGCCAAAATCCACTGTTAGGAACAATTTATGGCTTTGAGAAGATGTAAGGAAATTCGTTACAACCCTATTCTGAATATTTTTATATGACATCGCATTTCGGCACTTGTATACAATACAATGTAACGCCAATATCGTAAATTTAAGCAACACATTTGCCAAGTGTCGGCGAATACTGTGTACATAAATATATATACGTTATTTTATTTTTTATTTTTTTTATCTCGTCTCCCTACTCGCTTCTTTTCGGGGTTATAATACAAAAGGTGCACGGACAATTCTGTTGGCAACTTGGCACTCATTCGACCATCATTTGCAAGTTGACACCACAAAGTGTGAAATATCTATGCCGAGCGAGACTCGGAGCAGTTAGCGTTGCTTTCTCATCCCGATACAAATGACCAGTTTTTAAAGCCAAGTTGTAACAATATCTAAGTGCCGAATGGTCAAGAATGGGCAGTAAGCGAGACCAAATAGCCGTCCATTTAGCAGTTGGATCTCTAGTCATCTTTTTAAAACGTCGTTGTTTACTACCCACACTATTCTCTCTCTCTTTTTTTATATTTATTCGGACGTGCTATAGGCTATTACATGATTTTCCTCCTTTTTATATGTATAGGCATACTTACTTTATATAAAAAGAGATAGGCTTATTCATTCTAAAGGCAGTTTCACATATTCGTTTGCGGACAAATGTTTGGTACTGGTAGTATATAAAGAAATTTTAAAAGAACCAACTAGAAAATAATTGTCATAATTGTTTTAATTAAAAAAAAAAAGAGTTCGCGTTATTATTTTCACCACCAGTTTAGGGGGTCAAAATGGTTTCATGTACTGTGAACTAGGGTAGTAAAACGACTAGCAATAGAAACGAACGATGAGAAATGAAAAATCCTAGCACTATTTGACTGTATATACTTATAATGTTCATCCGACAGTAATCAGATACTTCCTTCCTGTAAAATGGAAGTTTGCTCGTTTGTTCGTGTCTCTTTAGTTCTTTTTATTTTTTCCTCTCCTCGTTTTCTTCATCTAGGCTCGAGAAAGACATACAATTATATCAAAAAGTTTGAACTACGCTATACTTTCTACTATTAACAGTGATCTCGGGGCCCTCCGACTGCACGCGAGATCATTTTGTGAAATTAACGGCACAAACGACTATTGCCGCGGATTTAATAGCGGGGCACGTTATATCTTAACATTTATTTTATGGATTAGAGTAGATGTTTTCGCGACTTTTAAAACGTAAGAAGATCGACGCGCCGGAATTGTTTCTCGCGACTCGTCTGCTCGTTATAAATTACGAGATTAATATGTTAGAGAAAGTCAGGAATTTTAAATTATGGACAGATTTAGATAAAATTATTTATCGAAGTAAAATTTGTTTTTTTATTTATGAGCGATTAATAAATATTTTTTTATTTTTTTCTCTTCTCTTGTAGAATGAAAAGTTGGAAGTGAAACAAAAGTGGGCTTCGCGTCTTTTAGGAAAATTACGAAAAGACATAACGCAAGAATGTCGAGAGGACTTTGTGTTAAGTATAACGGGCAAAAAACCGGCCATGTGCGTCATCAGTAACCCAGATCAGAAAGGCAAAATGCGGCGGATAGATTGCCTGCGACAGGCGGATAAAGTTTGGAGGTTAGATCTGGTCATGGTCATTTTGTTCAAAGCCATTCCTCTGGAAAGCACCGATGGAGAAAGACTGGAGAAATCATCGGAATGTATCAATCCGGGTCTTTGTGTTAATCCGTACCACATCAATGTCTCCGTCCGAGAGCTGGACCTATATCTAGCCAACTTTATCCACAGCCACGGTGAGTCCCGATCCATCACAATGCTCGTACATGTATTAAGAAAAAGGGGGGGTGTCTCCTCATTTCTCGCTCTCTCATCTCCTCTTGATTCTTTTTCACTTGGCAATAAGAACTTTTTTTAAACAGTCGAAATGTTTTAGTCTAAACACGCGAAATTTTACGGAATTTGTCGTGCTGGCGAATAGAGTAGTTAAAACAGCTGTCAAGAGTTGCGTCATTAGCTTTTTGAAACGAGAAATTCACGTGGTATTTTGACGGGAGAGAAATTATTTACCTAAAGAAAAAAAAGGTAAAAATATCTTCTTACTGTTTGTTGTCAGCAAATTAATGAGAGTTAGGTAAAAAAAAAAAAAGAAGGGAGAGTTGAGAGAAAAAAATGAGGTTTAAAATTAAAATCATCAACTCTTACGCGGTGAAAGCGAAAATATACTACGTAACAAAGTGGGGTTTCCTAGTCGTATTTAGAAAATCACTGATCCTTTTAGAAGGTAATAAAATAAATGTCTTTTTTCTGGTTGGATGATTGGATCCAGGGACAGATATGCAAGGAGCGTAGGTTTACTGCGACGCAATGTTGTATTTTATGTTATGACATCATTCGAGTTTTTTTTTTTTTTTTTGTCATTTTTTTTCTTTAATGATGTTCGCATTTATGATGGGGAAGGAGAGAGAGAGAGAGATAGAGGAAGATTGAAAAGAACGGGGGGTGAGGAGGGAAAAGGGTGTAGAAAATTCATTTGCATTTGCGTCATATTGTGAAGTGAATGAATTTCTTGTGCATATGTTTCAGAAACGTTAAGTGGCGTCACTTGTGATGATAATGACAAAGAAGAAGACGAAAAAGGTAACAATTACATTTGTTGTTTAAAGATTTAATGCGTAATATATTTAATTTAATTAAGCTTTGGTGCTTTGTGTAAAATATTTTCTTTTAACATAATTTAAGACGTCAAACACACAAGACGTGTATTTGTCGTTTTGTTTACGAATTGCTCGAGCGTTTAGATGTAGTAACATTACCGAAAAGTTTGGTTTTTTTTTTCTTCTTCTTCTTCTAAGATGGAACCCTGTTTTTTTTTTTTATTTCTGATTTTGTTTCTCGGGAGGAGGAGGAACTGTTCGGTGCAAATTTTAGCCTAGATTGGCGTCGTCGTTCGTCTCCTTTTCTCCTCAGCGTGTGGTGGGTTAAATTTAGAGGTGCTGGGCTTGCAAAAATAAGCTAAATATTCTTCTTGTTAAAGACGTTCATAACTGAATCTACACAACTAGTAAGTTTAAGAACGAGAAGGTGGAAGAAAAAAAAAAATAGATGCGGAATTAAAAGTTTGTTCCACCGAATTTACGTGGTACTCAGTAGCGCATATTATTTACCTATGTTTTTGACTTTTACGATAATTGTTGAATTATGATGATTGAGGTTTTTAGTGAAGGATATACATAAGCCTTATGATAAAGTTAAAGCTTTAAGTTAGTTTTGAAGTTGTCGGTGACTTTGCTCTCTCATTGAAGCTTAATAAGGAAAACTCACTAAGTTCTACAAATCTAAATTTGAAGAATCTTTCCCATTGGTTTTTAGTTACACTCGGTACGCATTTTGCTGTCAAAAGGAATTCTGCTGTTTATTTATATAATTTTATACATTCTAAAACTTGAAGATTTTAGCATAATTTAGTAAAATTTAAAAAATAATGGAAGAAATTTGAGGAAATGAGATGAAAATAGCTTCGAAAATTTAATTTTTTTTTTTGCTATAAAAAGATTCTACGTTTGCTACCTAAACTAAGAGTTCAAAGTGATTTGTAAAGCTTAAGGAAAGACATATTTTTTTATTACTTTTCACACTTTATCAGTACAATTATCAGTTTTCATTAGACGAATTGAAGGACAAAAGTTACTTATATAGAAGATGTTAAAATTATAATTTACAAAATGCCAATCACATGCTAGTTTGTTATAATTATTTGTCTGTAATTGTTTATTAATTTTATATTTTTATGGAGGCTCCGTGTTTTGAACGATAGACGTTTTTTTCTTATATTTTAGAAGTTAATAAAGTTTGCAATTTAGTTGAGGGAGGTACAGTAATTTTAAATTCAAGCTTTTATCGCTTGAATAAATGAAAATCGTTTTTACGCTTTTTTCGATTTACTCGGGACGTTCACATGGAAGGCGTAATACCGTAGGTAATGAGATGACGTGAATTAGATTACCATTAAGCTTTATTTATTAATTTCTATCATCTACGAGAATTCAGAGGTCATTGTCAGTTGTTAGCGTGAAAATTCTTTTGGCTGGCCCACATTTTGGCAATGTGTTAATGGCACTTGAATGTGTTTCGAATGTGCAGCTGGATGTGTGATATAGTGGTCCGTGCGATGCAACAGCGATGCACAGAAGCTGATCTTGCCAACGTTTTTACTTTCCAGAAGTTGTTGGCATGCATCAATTAAACGCGAGCAATGTAATCAATGAGTTTCAAAGTCTCGTTGGCGAAAGGATGTAATTTGAGGGTGGATGGGTGACAGTCAACTTCACGGTCTAGCACTATTTAACTAGTATAAATATGAATTTTTGGCTGCTTCGTTTAACTGTTGCTCCAGTTACGTGGGCTCTGGCACTAGTTGCTTTATGACTTGTGACTCTTCATTGTTCCTTCATAACATGCACTCTCTCTAACGGTAGCATCAAAAATCTCGCCTAATCCAATTGGCAATTTCTTCATCTTTGTCTTGGCCCTGTTAGACATTTGGGGATAGGCCAAAGTCACTGGCATCTTGTAATCTTGTTCGATCATGTGGTGCATACATAATAAATACAAACGATACCACTACCGTTTTGTTTGTCTGTTAACTTGCACCCGACTGATCTTGGACTTGTACTCGTTGAAATATGCCAGAAACTTTGAGACACGCGTTCTCGTGCTCTTCTTGGATAGATTTCTGATCGTTGAACCGTGTTTTGGCTATGCTTTTATCATTACAAAAGGAAATAAAAACAAACCGTTACACTCTTCATTTTTCCGTATTATTTTCTTCGAACAAAAGCTTTTTTAGAAATACAAGTTAAAGGCGCGTCAATGACATCTAATATTATAACATAAGAAATGCTGTTATTTGTTGTCATTTTAATTTATTATTATGAAAATAATACAAAAATTTTCTTTATTAAAATAAAGTGTTAAATATTTTAGATGGGAATACGTATAATTGCGGAGTACCTCGTCATGACACCATCTACGCTACAGGTGTGTTTTCTTCTATCGAATTATGGAGGCTTTCGAAAGGTAAATTTCATTTCTTTAGTTACCTGGAAATCGGAAGTGCTTTTATAAAAATTAATTTTTTTTATAACAATTTAAACATTTTTTTTTTTGTTTTGCTAATTATTCTTTTGATATTTTAAAGCTTCAATAATGCAAGGGCCTAACGGGATGCAGGCTCCTATGACTACAATCAAAGTCGAACCTCCAAACTACTATTGCAATAGCTACACGCCGCCGGATCATCATCAAAGCAGTTCAATCGTACCTCTGGCTCTGCATCGCGGGGGTAGCATCGGACCTCATCATCCTCCTCCATCATCGAGTCCTCCGGAACACCGAAGCAAAAGGCTTCGACGTATTTCGTCCGCGGACGATGAGATCGACGTTGGGCGAGACAAATCGGAACTGAATTACTACGTCAATTCTCCAGCCAACATGAGTAATCAGACATCGAGCTGGCACGGAGAAGTCGATCACGGTAAGTCATTATTAACTCAAAACTAATTCTTAGCAAACTTAGATTATTTGTCCTAGAGCGAAATAATCGTAGAAAATTTAACAGCTGATTATAAAATTAAAACCGGTTAGAAATTTTAGCTTTTATAGGTGACAAAAAAAAAAAGAAGGCGAAACATGCAAAAACTTTTTGTTTCATTAACGAATTTGTTGTACAAGTAAAAAAAGATGGAATTGCAACTATATATTTGGGTGTTGCATCTTCTGTTTGCAGTTGCTCACGCGTGCTTTTGTTTATTGTTATTCTTGTTGTTTTTGTGTATTACTCTCGGCAGATCTTCTACGACCATTTCAGCTTTTTTTTTTCTTCTTCTCCCTATCTTTTCTATGTCATTCTTATTGAAGGGTGGGTTTCTGTCACTGTTTGTTTGTTGTTATTGTTGTTTCATTGTTGTGTGTGTGTGCTGCCCCTTTCTGTCATCCTTTTCCCATCCTCCTATCTCTTTGATCTTGTGTCTGCGATATGTCCTTTATTTCTTCTACTTTCTATTACGTGAATGACGTCTGCCTGTCACTACGGCCACTGCTGCTACCGCTGCTACTATTTATTACTTATACTTTCGTTGCTCTGCTCTGTATATATTTAATATTCTATATCTTTGTTGTATATATTCAACTTTTAAGTACAAGTTTATATGGTACCGCATTTGAATGGTTGATATAACTTGTTTTCTTGATCGGATTTAGCTGAACCAATCGTAAATGCTGAGTCTGGAAAAAAAAATGTTTTTCTTTAAAAAAAAAAAAAAAAGATTTTATAGCTCATCTACGAAATGTTTATACATATTATAGAGTACATACAGTTACAGCCTTAAAGGGAATTTTGATGGTTTTCGAGATATTAGTTGTTTATTCCTGCTCTCAAACTCATTAACGTGTAATTTAAGTGACTAAATTTAGTCGCATTCCGCATTAAGGATAAAATGTGTCCTTGTTCCTATTTTTAGTTTACATGGGGGTAGTTTCTTTCCCTATTTTAAAAGGGGTTTTATTATTTTTTTTAAATATAAATAAATTTAATCGATAATGTTTAGTAATAAACTTCTCTAAAAGTTTTAATTTGCATCATAATAATATTGAGAGCACGAGCTGCTTTCATCTCTGTAGTTTTTATATATTTTTCAAATAAATAGAAACGTAATTTTTTTTTTTTAGATTTTGTTTTTCCCCAATCGTATGATGGCTTTTGCCGTTATGACAAATGACATAAGTTATCGCAGTAGCATTAAAATGTTTGGTAAGCTAAAGCCGATACTTTGAATGTTTCTTTTTCGCTGCTGTTATTTATATATGGTCTTATTTGGAAATGGATATGTCTCATAGGTATTGTTGGCGAATGCAAATATCTGTACGAAAAATCGAAGACGAGAAAAGCGAAAAAGAAAAAAAAGCATTTGCGAACATATTGGTGTATAATAACTTCCATGTGAAATTATTGCGCCAACCGATCGTAATCGCTTTGGTTAAAAGAATGCTGAAAAGCGTTCTTAAGTTTTATCGTAAATGGTGAAAGTGAAGCGCCTTTTTCTGCTTGTGTTATGGGTGATTTGAGGCGATTTTATTTTCATCTTAAACACTCGACTATGCTGTGTACATTATACTTTATTGTCGATCGACAGCTTCTATATCTGATTCTAACTTGTCTAAAGGCTGTTGTTGAGCTTTCTCTCGTGATCGTGAATGAAACAGTACGTCGAACGTCTATTACTTTTTCTTCAGCAACACTTTTTATTCTTTTAAATTTAAACATTGTCTTACTTAGACGCTTGCTGCATTGATCAGTGTACTATAAATTTTGCTCTTTGGGGGATTTCTTCAGTAACTTTTGCTTGCATCTTGATGTTTATTTCGAATATGTGCGTGCAATCGATCTCTTGTAAATGCTCACAAAAACTGTGTGAACAAACTTTTTCCCGTTCACAATCAACATCTCAGCTATTTTAATGCTACGCATTTAGGCCCTAAACGCATTACATTGATATTTTAGAGCAAATTGACATGTGAAAGGATAGCGTTTACGTGAGGATTTCAAACACATAAGTGAAAAACATGCCAAGTAACGATAAAATATCTCTCGCACGAAAGATATTTATATCACACTATTTTCTTGTTTTTTTAAAAAAATATTTACTTCGAAAGTGGAGATTTACAATTTCTAAAAAGTTCTCGCTATTCCCCATATCCTGCTTTAATAATTAATAATTTTTCTTAAACTTTAAAAATATCTGTGCTTTGCTTTATTCTAAAAATGTACGGTAGTTAATTTTTATATAGCTCCTGATATCGTTAAAAAAAAATCAGCAAAAACTGCACTGCTGTTTTATCACGTATTATTTACAAAGGAGCACCGATTTCACGTTTTCAAAATGATCACAAAATATTTACTTCAAAATTAAAATACGGAAACGTCAAATCGAGTTTCTATTGTATAGGCTTATAATAATAAATGTTAAGTTAATCAGTTTCGCTAATTATGGTATATTTATTAAACTAATATTCCGAATAATATAACAAAAACATGACATATGTTAAAATTAAGTTAATAATAATTATTATTATAAAAGAGTAAATTTTTGAATCACAAAACTTTTTTAAAAGAATATTTATTAATTATATGTTGAATGTTTTTGTTATTGTATTCGAACAACAGTAAAGCTATTGCTACGAGCCAAGCACTTGTTATTTTCAGGGCACCAACTTTCCAACTCGCACGTCCCATCACCGGCACCACCTCCCGTGCACTCTCCCCACCCTCACGGGGCACACGTAACTAAAGTGAAACACGAGATCGAGATCATCAACAACGACGTGGGTAATGGTAATAAAAGTGGCAGTGGTGGCGGCGGCAATGAGTTTATGACTGTAGGCAGTAGTGACAATAGAGACTCTGGTCCTGGAGATACAGAGTCTCCAGCTGATGACAGTGCTGCATCAACGGACGTAGGTCTTTGTCATCAAAGGGTGGTGACTTCACCACAACCCAGAGAAGGTATGGGGTATATATTATTAAAAAAAAAAGTATATTTGTTGTAGGTTTTGTCACAAAAAAAGGCCCTAAGGAGTCTTTTTTTCTACGGCACAAGCAGTCTTTTTTTTTTCTATGCGATATTGACATCTTCACTGCGATTGTTGATTAGCGCGCTTCGATGACTGGATTTTGTGTGTTGTTGTGTTTGTGGAGTGGTGCATGAATATTGTCATATCCACTCTATTTTGTTTCATCTAAATTTTTTTATCCCCCACCTCTCATTCTTTTATCCACTATACTCCCTCTTTTTTTTTTTTTTTTTGATACTTTTTTTTCTTTATCCTCTTGGCATTTTTTGTTTTAAAATGCAATCAAGTATGTGTGACATCGTATTGTGTTGATCGTCGTCTTCGTATTTATTTGCAATAGTCGACTATCGAATGTTTATATATGTACAAAAATCATGAATGATAGTTGACTTTAGCGTCGGGTCTGGCGATGAGCCAAAGCTGCTCCACATGTGCTCTAACTATAATTCAAATGGAATCTATAACGACAATCTAAACTGCACCTCAAAACCCATATATACGATGAGCAATTAATGAGGTGGTTTAGGGTTACGATTTCATTGGTGTTGAGGGAGTTTAAAACGTGAATATTTTGAAAATAAAAGGGGAGGGGGGAATAAAAGGGAGATGAAAAACGGGGGGAGAAAGCAAATGGAACAAGAGAAGAGAAAAAATATGATAATAATCTGAATCGATCGACGCGCGAATTGAGCTGTCTTTCATTATTCTTTGATTGCATCAGGGAATTCAATTGACGTTTTATTAGAAATTGAATATTACACCCGTGCTTAAATTAATTGCTGCTGTTGCAATCATTTCAGGATTGTCTTCTCACAGCGTGATTAGTTCTGCAGGTAATTTGTCCAGTGCATCGGCTGCGTATTATAGCAACAATCCTTCCAAGTATCAAGAAAACGGACACGACACTTTCTCGGATTTTGTTACCCTAGTCTGTCAGGAGGCGCAAAACTCTAGCAATAGTTCACAGGTTAATAAAAAGATTTTTTATTTAATTTAATGTAAACTTTAAGACGACATTTTATTTTGTTGGAAAATTTTAGTCCAGTCCTGGAACGCCAACTTTGCGTAGTCCAAACAAAATTACGCAATATTATAGTAGTCCTATGTTGCCTCCTCCACCACCTCCACCGATGGCAAGGCCAGTAACTATCATCAGGACGGCAGCCTCAATGTCCGGTACAGTGATTTAGTTCTTCCAATAGAAATGGGAGTTTTTTAAACTTTTTTTTAAATTTGTTTGGGGTAGATTTAAATTCCGCTTCCGCTAGTCCGCCAAATGTTCAAAGTAATATATCAATTGGTGGCTCTGGCCATGGCAACGGTGATTCAAATGTCACAGATAGTCCTAACAGTGCTGCTAATTCAAGAGGGGACGTATCACACGAGGGATCGTCTTCACCTCCTTCTTCAGTCGGTAAGTCTTAATTTTTAAATTTAATATATAGAACTTAGAAGTAGAATTGGGATAAATTCAATCTATATTTGGTGAAATGTTCTCTATACGTCTTGGTTTTTTCTATCATTTCTTATTCTTTTCATTGAAACTTAGGAGGAGGGTCTGTTGGTGGCGGAAATGGTGATAGTCCACCCGCAACTCGATCTGTATTGACAGCCCCATTTGTTTCAAGTCGTTCAGAGTATGCCTTTTCTCACATCCATCCTCAGTCAGCCCAGGTAATTGCTTACTACTTTCGAAGGGTGAAAGCTTAAGTTAGTTTGGGTTTTCTTTGAATGGCGATAATTGACTATCATGTTTGTTTGCATGCGGTCTACTTAATAATGAATGGCAGGTTATCATTTACATACAAATAACAAGTTTTTGCTGATTTTCCTGGATAAATTGTCTAGAAACGCCATCAAATATTAAAATAACTGGCACTTATGAATTATGAAACGTTTGTAGTCGTTATTCTTTACGTTAAAGAATTTGTTGTTTTGGAGATATAATATTTAAAATTAAGGGTCAAAATAATTATTTATTCATAAAAAAATATTATTGACTTTGGATTTTTTTTTTGGTCTAGCTTTTTACGTATCCAAACATCAGCATGAGTTCTATGAGTGGTGTCATAAGTCCAACAAACATCGCTATGTTTTCATCTCCTGTGTCTACTCCAAGGACAACACCGAGGAGTACTCCAATACCTCGTTGGAACGCTCCATTCATGGCAATGGACGATAATGTTGATTACGCCATGATGGCGGGTCTTATGCCCGGTCCTGGAGCCGAAGAGCAGCAACCTATGATGAATGATGGTAAATGCAGAATTAATTTTTTTTTGGCACATGCTTTAATAATATTTAACAGTTGTTGTTTTTTTTGGATTTTGAAATTTAAGAGCGTTATTTTAGTCCGGTCATACATAACAGTGATTCGATGGAAACTCATAGTTCTAGTACAGCTAGTGCCTCCACCACTTCAACAAAATCTCAACCCTCGTAAAGAGATCAATTTGCGCAGCAACAAATACGAAAAGAAAGCAGCGATTGCGTGGATGTTTTTCTAAGTTTCGCACTCGCCACTAGACACAAGTTGGTTTGGAATCATCCCATTTGTCACATCCTAAAAAAAAAAAAAAAGAAAACTTCTTGTCCTTATGGGATGAAAATATGAAACGTTGAATGTGCGTTCTCGAAGAATTTTTGTATCCGATTTCACTTAATTAAGGTGAGTTAAGATTTTTTTTTTAAATATGACGGCGGGCATGTAATCATGTACCGGTACATGTATGGAACAAGTTTTGACACAAGATTTTAAAGAGCTCTAATATTTGGACCGAAGGTTGTATTACAATAATAATTATGGTTGATTTTATTTACTTAAAATTAATTTTTAACAGTTGAACGAATAATATGCCATCGAAAAATTTATTAGAATTTTAATTGATAAAAATTTTATTCCTATTCGGTGAACCTAAAATTCACTATTAAAATATTTCAAAATTTTTTGGTATTTTGGCAATGTGCATAATCTGCTGTATGATGCACTTAAGACTGGTAGATTTGAATGACGGCATATTATCGTAGAGTAACATTTTAAAATTTGACAGCGTAACAATTTGGTATTTTGAATTACGATTGGAAATCATAATTAATATTCTATTCCTTCAAAAGGCAACACACAGGGTATGCTAACCTTTTTAAGTGATAACGCGAGTTGGATGACCGAAAATTGAAGCTAAGACATAAACTATACATTGAAAATTAATGAAATTGAACTTTACTGTTTAATTTTCTACACAAATGAAAACTATTTAGGACTTCAGTAAAGGTACAAAAACATTTTATATACAAAAACACGAATGGCGTAATTAAAATACCGTTTGGGTTTGGGAGAAAGTTGAAAGGGGCGATCGTTTTCGTAAGCATAAAAATTGTAGACAGTACCTGATATCGTTTACCAAGTGTAAAATAGAAATAGAAACAAGACGTTTGTTTTCAATGAAGAAAAAAAAAACTATTATTTTAAGACATTTATTCGTGTATAATAATGCATAGATATACCTTTTATTAAACGATACATAACGCTAGTCACGCGCTCTACTATTATGCAATGTAGTTTAAAAATAATCGTGTTATATTTTTTTGCTTTAATTATTTTGAAAACAAAAACATTTGTTTTCAATATACTCCCCGGTCAGTAAAATCTAGCCATGAAAAGTTGTTTTAATTATTATTATTTTTTTTTTAATTTATTATAAATTTATTTTGTTGATTGTAAACCGTTAGATTGTTAGAGTTTATAACTATGTGAAACGTGTTATTGCGATTGGTGGAAGATGAAAGGGCCTTATAAGACAGAATTTTGAAAGTTATTCTTTTTCTAAATTATTTTTTTTTGTAGATTGTTACTTTTGTTAAAGTTATTGAGAACAGATTAATTTAATGCATTTTTTTTGCATTTAATAATAAGGGAACGAAATGGGTGTTAATTAGACGGTTTCAAATATTTTTTGTTACTTTCTAGTTGAAACTCGATTTTAGAACAAGTTAGTTAGAATTTAACTCCCTGACGGATGAAATGATGGGCCTGAGTGACTTTATTAGTGTTTGGAGTGCCTCTATCGATCTGCTTAGTTTTCAGGAAGTTCAGGGTTGACATTCTTGTTGGTTGTTCAAGTTTAGCACTTGTGTCAATTTATTCGAACAGATGAAGCTACATTTATTCTACATCAGATATTCAAAACAATTTTTTAACGCCACCTATTCCGAATTATTATTTAAAAATGTTCTATGCATTCAAATTTTTAAAAGTAACTAATAATTACGGCCACATTTTGCCTTCAGTTTTTTTTTTTTTTTAATATCAAAAAATATGCAGAGTTTTATTTTATTAGTAGAATCACGAATAGTATTAATTCTTTTTTTTTACTTGAGCTAGAATCTGAATAGAGATTATTTTTTGATTTATTTTGTAATTATTAGGTCACAGTATTAAAATATTATATAATTTTTTTTAAATGTTCAAAATCAAGTTGTTGAACTTGAGAGTCTATAATACCGGTACTAATTTTTTTAGTACTTCCAGTATAATACAGCAAACTCACTGTATCAAGCCTAATTAAATTATATTTTGGAAATTTTTTGAATTCTCTCTGTAAAGAAATGTGGCTCTCTAGAACTGTCCGATTTATGCTGTCATTACTTTCTATCAATACAAAAGAAGAAAAAAAAAATATATTGCAGCAATTTAACTCTGCAGATTTTGCTCTACCTAAAATTATGATACATCCTGACCTCATTGACCTCTTTTTGAGTGCTAAAAAAAAAAAAAAAAAAAGCAAGTCGATCAAAAGTTTTTTTGTGAATAAGACTGCATGCACATAAACACTAGTTGCCTTGCATCCTTGTGACGTCATTAATATGCAATATGCCATTATAATTATATATCTATACATACATACAACGTATATAATATAAAGACTTAATTACAAACAAACAAAAAAAAATATTAGAGTTTCAGGTACGACTTTTACATTTTAGATTACTGTATATGCGAGAGATAGTTAGATATGAACTAATAGATTTAATATATGATGATAGTTGAACATAGGAAAAAAAAATTATTATTATTATTACTGTATTATTAATGGAAATAGTCTGATTAGGGAAGAAAAAAAAATTAAAAAAAAAAAAACTTTTCATTGTATTATAATATTTAGGAATTATATTTATAATATAATATTGATTAGTCAGGAAGGATTAACAAACAAAAAAAAGTGGTTATAACAATTAAGTGATCTCACTTGTATATGGGTGGTTGTTGCTGGCGTTTGAAATGACGGTTGTAGACATTATAGACCGATGTGATTTTTAATTTTTTTGCATTTGAATATTTTTTTTATTATTATTATTATTAACATTAACAAATTTTAGAGTTGATAAAAATATTAAAGCAATCTCTTCATTATTATGATTGGAGGTTTAAGTTACAAATATCTCACTTTTTAATTGAGGGGATAAATTCTTTTTAAGTCAAAACAGATTGAGTGAAAGTTTTTTTTTTTTTAATATTTTTTGGAAGTTTTAAGGCAAATTTTTTATGTCAACAAAAGTTCCAGCTAATTGGAGCAGCTGTTAACTTTATAATCTTAAATTTGGCAGATAATTCTTTTATTTTTTTAAATTTATTATTCCTTTGATACTTCTGCAACTGATAAAAAGATTTAAGATTTCCGAGAAAGATAATTTTGCAATATAAACATAAAAGAAATTAACGACATATTTGAACTTTTTCAACTCTTTTAAGAAAATCATCGCATTTACTACGAATGTATAATAATAATAATAATCACCGAAGGGAAAAATCTTGAGGCACTTAGTAAATATACGCCATTTGGGATCAATTGAAAAAATAAAAAGTTTACACCATGTTCCAGATTCTATTTTTTTGATGACTAATAATTTAGCAATAATAATAATTGAGAAAATTCTCAAAGTGATTGACCTCTCTCCCCCCGGTACTTTCTATACCGTTTACTTCTGAGCCTATACTTATTCGAGTTATTAACGAAACATTTAATACGGTTTTTAGCAATAATAGAATTTTAAATTAATATAAAATAATCTTGGAAAATTTCCACTTGATTTTGGGATAATAAATGAGACTAGTGAGCAATTTTTCTATAGAATACTACGACAATATTAAAAAGTCCAATATAAATACTTATGAAATGTAAACAATATAATTTTTTATAACTTTTGAGTATGATAAAATTTAATTTTTAAATTCGGATTGATTTTGGGTGGGAATTTTTGATGTCACGTCGAGTCGATAAGCATTTTTGCTAGTGAAGATTGCTTTAAAAAAATTGGAGGCATTACTATGCGAGTGTATATTTTGAAAAATGATCTAAGAAAAAGCGTTTTTTAAAAAACAAAAAAGTTTGCATTTTTTTTTTTTTTGAATGAATTTTGGGGTTGAGAAAACTGCTGTAAAGTACTTGTAAATACCGTTTGTGATACGCAGCTCTATTGTTATAACAAAGTTATCGTTAATTTTATTGTTATAATTTGCAGAAAGCGCGTGTAGTGAAACCGTTGATGGCAAATTAAGTTTTCTAGTTCTTGTATAAAATAAAACCCTTCCCTTTAAAGTGTTTAAAAAGATTGATAGGATATTTTCAGAATTTATCAGCACCGCTGTTAAAAAAAATCATTGAGTGAATTTTGAATTAGTTGCATAATGAGCTGATTGAAAATTTTAATGGCAAAAAAAAAAAGAGTTACATTTGATTGTCACTTCATTTAAAATTTAACGAAAAGTTCAGTATTTTTTAGTTCTGTAATTCGTAATTTAAACGTTCGTTGCTCTTGGAAAAAAAAAAAATCAAGCAGTTTTAATTGAGCGAAGAGATGAAAAAAAATAATAATTAATAAAGGCCTTAATGTAGCTAAAGAAATTTTTGGAACAACTTGTATAGTAATAAATTTAAACCAAAAAAATTGTAAAAAAAAAAAAAAAAAAAATACTATTGTATTAATAGTCTTCAAATTTTCATTATCGGATTTAATCTTAAGTTTTGATTTGAAAATTTGTATTAGCTGCTTTCAAAAAAAAAGTCTATAGATTTTTAAAATATTACATTATTTTCAACATTTTTAACTTGAGGCTAGCTTTAATTTTCGTTGAATGAATTTCTTGTGTATAAAAATGATAGAGTATACTGGTAGTAAAAACAATTTTTAAAAATTTATATTCCGTATTGATCAATAATTATTCAAAATTTCAAACGAAATATATATTACAGTGAATTGATTAATTTTTTCCCCCCACGAATTTCATTGCTTGATCATTTTAATCGCACATTAGAATAAATTATAACGCGGATATAATAATATTTAAAAAAATTGATTTACCGGTATATAATAATTATATCTGGGATTATAATTGACTGATGAATTTTTGCCTATCAAAATCACATTAACAGTAACACTTTTCTGTATAGAATCATTGACTATAATAATATTATTATATACGAGCTTCCATCTTATACCGTTATATTATATATTTATATACCCCCAATTCTAGTGTTATAATTATAATTTCGATAATCTCTTTTTTATTTTTGGTTTGATAGTCTTCCTTTCATTAATATACGACCACATTAATATCCATTAAATTTAAAAATCATGTTCATAGTCACACTTATAAACGACAATATATATTAAAAAAAAAAGCGAATGTAAATAATTTAATTTGCATATTTTACACTATTATAGCGATGCAAATACATTGTACTGTATGTAGGAGTTTTTTGCCTATCAAGTATATAATTGAAATTGCAAGTTACTAAATACTAAAAAAAAAAAACAAATCGCAATAATCTCAGAGTGGCATTACGGCATTTTATATCGAGGTTTTTTTTTTAAAGAAAAATAATTAATGTTATAACCAGTTGGTCTATGCAAGCTTAAATTTATTTGTTTTGTTTTCTTTCGTTGGGTTTTTTTTTTGTTTTTGTTTTATTCAAAACGGGAGGGTATATAGTCAGAAATTTTATTTTTCTGATAGTTTAAAGATTTTATATATATTATAAAAAAGGGTTTAGTCTAGTCCCCACACTTTCTTTTTATTGTTGTCATTTTTTTTTTATTATTATTATTGATTATTATATATATTATATTTTTATGTGATGTCGAGAGTGTTGATTCGGATTAACAAACAACGTCAATAGTGAAAAAATTGTACTAACCTACAAGTACAAAGTGCCAAACTGCTATCAATATAAGACTTGTCGATGTCATTATTATAAAATGATGACAACCTTTAATTGACAAAAAAAAATGTTGACAGTTTCGGCGCTCATGAATTCGAATATTTACTACCAGTTGGAAATTTCAAAAAGAACGATATGGGTGGTTGTTTTTTTTTTTTTTGGTGTGAAAGTTTTCGATGAAAATTGACGCGCTGGTTAAAAGATTTTTTTTTCTTTTTTCAATATTGTTTTTCAGTCTTTTTACAAACTAACGAGTAATAGTGTGTGTATAAAACAATGCACAAATTAGCCAAGTGGCCTTAATTTTTCATTTTTTTGTTATAAATGCCATTCTTCATCTTCATTCAGGTCACAAATTTGCTCGTGATAAAACATTTTACTTAAGTTTATAAAGAGTTTGGTACGAGTAGTTTCTCTCAAGTGATATAAAAAAAAAAAGTTATTTGAAGAAAATGTTGCTATACTGTAGTTGCATTTTATTATTATTTTTTTTTTTTTGATGTGAAAGTCGTAAATTGCGAATGTGCAGTTAACGCTCAAATTTATTTCTAAAGATTTGGATTGTTATTCAAAAGAAAAAAAAACCGTTTTAATATTTTCTAGAACAAGAAATTTACAGTTGTATCCATCATTCCCACACTTATGATCGTTGAATTTTCGTTTAACAAAAGAGAAATAAGTTTTTATTTCAATTTTTATGTAAGTTTGCGACTAATAATAATAATTTTTTTTTTGTTTTTAATATCTTATTATATAATATTAGCGACAAAAAAAAAAAAAAAAAAACTCGGAAAAAAAATATGTACGTAGCGTTTGTTATTGTATAAAAAAAAAAAGATCTGATGAAACTTTTTGATTTGAAATATTTATACAAAATGTTGAATTGATCGCAGTTGTTTTTTTGTTGGTGGCTCTGGTAAAAACCTTTTTTTACAGTTGAGCTATTATAATAGTGATTATTTAGGAGAGCTTTAATATTTTTATTATGTTTTTAGATTTAGCGTCATCGCTCACATAGTACAACTGATAATAATTTGGCACGATTTAAATTTTTCACGACTAAAAATGTAAAGAAATTGTTTTATTTAAGAATAAAAATTAAATATTAGACTTTCGAACATTTTTATTTGAATAACAAAAACCTATTTGCAAAGTATTTGCACACCCAAACTACTACAATGTTTCCCAAGAAAAAAAATCACTTTTATTGGGATCCAAACACGTTTTTTTGATCACTGTGGGTCAATGCTCTACCTAAGACCATAGAAATACTGGCATTTGCGATTTACTTTCATCTCGAGATGGATCGACGAAATACTTATAGGTACGTACAAATTTATTACATGCAATATTACATTATTTTGAAAATGAAATTAAATTTTAATCCAGACGTATAGCGATGAACAAACAAATAAATAGAGAAGAAGACTCCCGGAGCTCATTTTGTCCAGCTGACTTTCGGAATGTCGTAATGTTCTGTTAAACTATCCAAATGCCGATTAAATTCTCCGACGCGTTGCTTGTGAGTTTTGGAGGCTTTCTCTAAACATTTCTCCATATTCTAAAAATTGAAAATCATTATAAATTATGATGTAAACAATGGATAGCTACGCTGTACAAAATGTTGCTTACTCTTTTCTCTTGTAACTTGAGAAACGAGAGTTCTGCAGGCGTTTTGGTCAACGCTTTTTTCTTCACTTCTTGATATTCGATTTCGGCGGATCTTAATACTTGACTCTCCACAACTTCTTTCTTCTTCGACTTCTTCTTTTTCCTAAAATAATCATACATTTTGTTAAACAATAACAAACGAAGTTGCACAATTTCATAACTAAACTACATCAAGTCGGGCCTATGAAAGCGCCTAATTCTTATTACTACTAGGTTATTAATACATTCAAACGTTAATATTGTTTTTCAGTATACAAAATAAACTTACTTTTTAATTCCTGAATCGCTAACACCTTTTAATTTTAACGACGAAGTAACGACACCTTCGTATTCCGACATTTTGTTGTGCTGAAGGTTGAAGAGCATGCAGTCTGCTACTGCGTGACGACACGTGATGACGCCATTGTGTCGTCATGGGTAAATGCAGCAAAAGTAGGCGGAAGCAGTGGTTTATCAACAACCACAGCTGATTGCATTGATTTGAAATTAACATGCGAAAAGGAATTCGCTGTACTATTTCTTTTATGGTTAACCAGGTACGTTAATACCTTTAAATTTTTTATTTCTTTTTTGAAAAGAGTTTTAACTAAAGTTTGGAAAAAGAAATGCGGTGATTGTTTGTTGTTGCTAGGTTACGTGTCCGGGTGTTTGGCTGTCTCACGACGGAGTAGTCGCGCTTTCAATCAAAATATTTGGTCAGAAATTTTTTTCTAAAGAGATTTTTGCTTTGTTTCCTTTATGTTTTTATCAAAGTTTTATTTTTACTAAGGTTGGTATTTGTTTTTATTAAGTATATTTTAGTAAGTAATATTTATACAAAGAAATTTGTGATAGATATACACTAACTGTCGCAACTTTCTCGACGTTTGTAAAGCACAATTAGGTTATATTGGATCGATATTTTTTTATTGACATGTTTACAAATGAAGGGGAACTTAATTTATCGTGACCTAATTCATTTTTGAGCATTATTGCATGTTATTAATTAAATGAAAACTTTTATTTAGCGATACAATTCAATTTTTCAGAGGAAAAAATTACAATCGAACTCGTTCAATTCCATCCAAAAGCAACCATTATTCAGCTGGCAAAATATGAGAACGTTTTAGCTAATTTTTTATTTCCTTCTCCAAAACTGGTTCCACCTTATTCAGGAAAACCTAGAGAAATATTACTGTGTCCAACTTTGAAATTTCCGGTATATTAAGAGTTC
The DNA here is from genome assembly GCA_034692225.1 of Polydesmus complanatus. Lineage (NCBI taxonomy): Eukaryota > Metazoa > Arthropoda > Diplopoda > Polydesmida > Polydesmidae > Polydesmus > Polydesmus complanatus. The sequence continues at coordinate 17,655 of JAQGAZ010000175.1, read as the reverse complement.
TAAAAAGATCAACAATCTTTATGAAGTTTTACGATGTTGTTTTTCAAACTACAGGGAATTATTGGACCGAGATTAGAATTCTCCACTGGCACTACCTTCGACGAAACCATGGATAGCTGTCATTGTTGCACTACCACTCGAAAATCAGCTGAACATTATGTAAAATATTACTTTTTTTATTACCTATTATTTAAATAATAAAAGATCAATAATTTTCATATACTGTATTTAGGAGAGAGGACGATGTGGCAAAAAATCAAGTTCTCAAATAGAAAATGAAAATAAATCGCCTTTCGTCGTGAGAAAAGTTTGTACTTTTTTTTTTCACTGTTATTTTATTCCGTGAATAATGAACACTTTCGGTGCTTTAATAGATTGACGAAAGAATGTTTAGTCGAGTTCCATCATTTCATCAAAGCAAAAGCCAATGCTCCTACCGCTGTACTTCGCCTCATCGACATAGTAAATGCGCGGCTTGTCGTTGGAAAAGAACCGAATCGCCGTCTCCGAACAGAATAAACCGCCGAAATCATAGTTATAATAATATTGGTGAGGATTATAAATTAAAAAAAGTTTAATTAATTGTTTCGAAATTTATATTGGCTTTTTCTACTTGTAGAAAGATATTGCGAATACTGTAATCATTCCACTCGACATCTAAAATCAGATTGTAAATTATGCAATAAATCAGAAGACGTCGATATAAATAACAGAGAAGCTCAACAACCGTCTTCAGTCTTGGCTTCACCACGAAATAACCCCGATCTTCATTCTAATTCACGATTGTCTATATCTACCAGTACAATAGGAAGCAATAAAAGTCCCGAATTAATTCGACTTAAAAGTCCAGTTTTTGATCGCCCCTCCTATCAAGAACGGTTTGGATCTTCACCGATAAATGTATCAACGAATGTCGTTCAAAGACAGGAATCCGAAGAGATCAAACAACCTGAAAAAGTATTCGGATTTGTTTAATATTATATTTTTTTATAATTCAAAAAAATTTTATGTTTCCAGATTGAATCGCTTGGTCACGGGTGTTGTCATCATGCTGATCTAGATTGTTGGTGCCTTAATCATCTCAATCATTATTCATCTCTAAATATGTATAATAATAATTGCTGTCGCAACTGCAAGTAGGATTTTAGTTTTATCCTTCTTTTTTTTTCACTGTCGCTTAATTAAATAATGTTTTTTCCAGCAATTACGAATGTCCTTTATTTTGGAGATATCGCTTCGGTCCTCCTTACAGTTTCTATAATTGGAGATCATTTCATCACGGGCTGACCAGAATTTACGATGATCTTTACAAAGATTACATTTAGACAAGGTGAATTTCCTAAAAACAAAGTAGGTACAATAATTATAGTTATCAAAAATTAGATGAAAAACACTGCAGCACGAAAGATATTTATCCACCTTTTGAATTAAATCTATAAAGATTATGGCCACCAATTACGGTAAATCATGACAAAAAATTTGTGAAACCCTTATTTATTCTATAGTACGTAAAATTCTATACAAGTTATAAAAATATAACGTCAAATAAATCTTATTTTTTCCATAAATGACTGTATTCGTCGACGTTAAAATTGTCTTCAATTTCTTCGGTTACTACCAGCTTCTCGATCGGTTTTCGTCGATCAGTAATGGCTTTCTTTTCAGCTTCACTCAACTTATTTAAATCCACGGGAAGCTATAAAACATCGATTATGAAATAATCAAATTGTAACCAATTATAATAACGCAATAAATTACTCTGATCAATCTTCTAGGCAGTTCGTATCGAATGGTGATGGTAGATCCATCAGGCTGCACCAGAAGCGTTGGATATAACCGCGTAAACTTTGCCCTACTCACTTTACCTATTGACGCACGATGAGAATTAAAATGCCGAACTTGATTACCAACATTTATTGTATTAAATACACACGAACAATAATTTTTTAAAGACAAAAATCGAGCTAAAGTACACATTTTTGATTATTTTTATCCAGGATCCGCAGATTGATTTTTTCCTTGCTTTTGAAGTAAATCGTTAGATGGCGCTACGCGTTGGATAAAGTCACGTGGTTGCAAAGCGTCACGTGAATATTGGGGTCACGCGTGCGGGTGGTGTGTCTGCTGCTTGACAAATATCAGCTGTGTCAATACGTTATTATTTTCAAAGATGAGACCTTGATATTCAACGTCAACCGTGCGTATACTGTCAATTTCAATAATTATTATGTAGTATAAAACTAGCGCAATCGTTTTTAACGCGCTATTATAATATTACGGTAACCCTGTGTGTGTATCATTTAGCCGCGAAAAGTTCATCGTTATGGTCACGGATTATAAGCCTTGCAAAATCACGCTTTCTAACTCAAAAGTTTTTAGTAAGATAATAATATTTTAAAACACACGGAATTCCTTATTAGTAATTGTGATAAAATGCAATAATCAACATTTACCATTTCTTCATATCGACTTTTTATCGGCATTGTATGACAACAACATCGATCGATGTGACTCACTGATTCAACGTCAATAAAACTCGACTGGTATTGCCACCGCGATCTAATCTACTAAAATAATACAAAAGGTGAGTTATTCCATGTCTTATTATTTATTGGTGTATTATTTAGTGTCACTTGTAGACAAGGAGAGAAGTAGACAATAATTATATTGTGGGAAACTGCAGGTGAAATGTGTAATATATTATTACAGAATGTGAAATTTGTATTATATAATTATGGCCTTCATTTTTTAACTCATAGTATTTATAACTCATTTTCGTATTTAAGTTAATTAAAATGTGAAACATGCAAAGTTTGTATAGCAGTTGATTGCAGGACAATAATAGGTGTTGGGAATTTTTTAAAAAAAAATAATTTACTGAAGTTTGATCGACCTTAGGCGGAAACTGTAGATTGTGCTGACCTTGCTCGCTGAGTTATCCGGGGAGAGCGCCAAAAGTATTTCCCCCTAAATAATCTGTTTTAAACGAGAAATTATGAGAGAAATGTGTAACGTAAAGCAAATACTGAAACTAAGTAAATATAATTATTTACTTTATTTATATATAGTCAGCTTTTATTGAGAGCAAACGATGCACAGCAGATGCGATTGACTTTGTCTGCCTCGTTGGAAACTCCAATTCAGCTCTCATCAATTTATGGCAGGCTATGAAACGTACCGGTAGTGTTCTGGGTGTGCAAACATAATATTATTCAGGGCTTTCTTTGCTCATATTAAGTTTCCAGTTGAATGAAACAGCAAAAAATTAAATGAAATTTTTTTTTAAAAAAAAACCCAATAATGTTATGAAATTAATGTAGCTTTTATTGAAACCCGAGGCAGTTTTTGAGTTTACCGTTTTCCTCTCATTACCAACAAAATTTGCCAACAATACTGGGATTTGAATTTAAAGTAGAGAATTTTTTTTTTAAATGTTTAATCCGCATATTTTGGCACAATATTTTTGCTAAAAATGTTGAAATATTGTTTTCAAAACTATTTTTTTTTTCTTTCGCAAGCATAATTTTATGTTCTAATGTGCTTCAAAAATATATTACATCATGAATGAACGTTTGAAGGATAAAGAAAATCTCATTTCAAAATTATTTTCTATTGATATTTTTTTCCCCTAAATTTTTATCTGCTGGTTCCTGCCGACGACAGTTTATAAAACAACTCGCAAGATTAGTAGCGGGGGAAAGATAACGGAAAAGGTCCGAAAAAAAGCATTAGAGATAAGAAAAATATAAAATTAATCAACGTACATTTCAACAACAGTACATGTATTACATTAAATTCAGTACATCTTGATCAAATGTTGATTCCCAACACTTTTACAAAAATCAACCGTTTTCAATTTTTTTTTTTTTTTTTGCAAAGTTTGTTGAATGAGTAAGCAAAATAACATTTTGGAATTTGTGTCTAAACTTCTAAAGGTTGACATTTGATCGATTTTGCTCTGCAGTCCGGAAGCTAATTGCCAACAAAATGTAACGATATTGCGAAATAAAACATAATTTTTGTTTACATTATCGTTATTATTTTACATAAGAATCAATGACTCATTAAAATTATAAAGTAGGTGCTATAATAATAGTGCGAATTGTTTTAAAAATTTGAAATTATAATTACAGTATTTATTATTGCCTACTGTTCAGTAGTTTACTGTAAGTTTTTTTTTTTTCTTATTTATATTTTTTTTTTGGGGATTAATTTTATAAATGATGTTTTTAAATTACTGTATTTTGATTAAAACGTATACTGTAGCCTACTAATTTTTTTTTGTAATGTTAATTTATCTAAGGGTTACTATAATCCATTTATCTGAAAATTCAAGTTGAAAATTATCAGTCATTCATTCACCACGAGTATTTATTTATAGAATTTTTTCGATTAGATAGGAAAGGAATATAATATCGGTATGAGAACGCACACGTGCATAGCACAACACTCCACGATATTAAAATCCGCATACCGACCCCGCGTTTCAACTATTAAAAAAAAATGTTTTGATATTATTTTAAGGTCATTAAGCGAACTAAAACTCGAAATACTTATTTTGTTAAATCATTTACTGTATCGGCGATGACTTGCATTATAAAATTAATAAGCACCGTATCAGATTTGTTTTTTGTTTTTGCACAAAATTATTGTTTTCTACTCTAGTTTTAAAGCGTGTTTCACATCGTTTTGTGGATCTTTCCACATAATTTAATTCGTATTTTATTTTAATGACATGGTTGTAAATTTTGTTTTACTTATTGAAAATTAATTTTACATCTGTTGATTTTTTTTTACAGGTTTTTTAATCTTGACGTTTCTTTTTTTTTGCCAAATTTGTCACCGTAAATGAGGGTCAATCGTGCTTTAATTTTCGCGTTCCTCGTGAAGTTCACTCTCGCATCTTTATTGGGTGAGTCATTTATTTGTTTTAAGCACGATAATTATATTAAACTGTTATTAATTATGTCAGAGGAGGCATTTGAATCGGTGCAACCGAAATTAACTTTTTCTCCTCACGATCTCGCGTTTGAACAAATTAGTTCAGGAGGACGGATCAAGGCTTGCGCCAGGTCTGTTATTCAAAATACAGTATTGGATTATTAATTCGATCATAATATCACGGATTTGTAAAACATTTGCGTATTATAAATTTGTAGCAATTTGACGGACGGTGAGGTGGCGTTTGTGAAGTTAGATGCCGATCTCTCAGGCGCCGTCAAATTTATGGTGAATAATTTAGAGACAAATGTTTTTCCGCTAACTCGAGATAGCCCGTGTGAAAATATTACGGTGGTAGGAGATGAAAATGTAGGCCATTTAACAGTTACCGGTGACAATGATAATATATCAATAATTGTTTTAGAGTGAGTTTTATTTACACAAATAACTATATAGATATCAAATTTATTTTTCTTTTTAAATTTGAAGCACTACTGACGCGTATTGCCGAGTGGCGGTAAACGTGCATGATTATTTAGACACTTTGGACGAGGTTTTGGGATGGATTTATTTCGTTGCGTGGATTGTTTCGTTTTATCCGCAAATATGGATAAACTTCAGGAGGAGAAGGTTTGATTTTTTTTCTAGAAATTTTAATCGTATTTTGTGACGGTGTTGGGTCTGTGTTATGATAATTAGATTTTAGAAAAAATGCTAAAGAGTTTTTTGATTGACATCCTGACATTTAACTTGCTAAAAGATTTAAATTTAAAGATTACGCGTAACAATTTAATCAAAGCTAAAATTCTTTCAGTGTAATAGGTTTAAATTTGGATTTTGTTTCTTTGAACATTCTGGGATTCAGTTGTTACTCGATGTACAATTGCGGTCTGTACTATATTCCAGAAGTTAAGGTACCTCAATCGCTTTTTGCGGAATCTTTAGCCATTGAAATAAGGACATTAATTATATTTTTACGCTCATTTAAAACTTAGCAAGAATACATGGATAAAAATGTGCACGGTGTGATGCCGATTAAGAAACAGGACATTGCCTTTGCCCTGCTGGCTCTCATCTCGACGCTTATAACGGGTTTTCAAGCACTCATATACGAAGTATAGTTACTATTATGATGCTGCGTTTTTTCAAATATAGTAGTAAATATTATTTAGACTAACATTTTAAATTATTGAAATGTTCAGAGAGGTGGACAAAAAGTTTCTAAGCCCGCCGTGGGAATAATTGGAGCGGCGTTGGTCTTTCTACTCATCTCTCTTTCTCTGTCTTTGACTGATGTCATAACGTGGCTGGATTATCTGTATTATTTTTCATACACTAAATTAGCTATTACGTTGATTAAATACGTACCCCAGGTGATTACATTACCAATTTGATGTTATTAAGGTTTTTTGTTTTTGTTTTTTTTTTTAAAGAAATTTATATTGTTTGTTTAGGCCTATTTCAATTTTAGGCGAAAAAGTACAAAAGGGTGGAGTATCGGTAATATCATTTTAGATTTTACTGGTGGATCACTTAGCATGTTACAGATGATTGTCGATGCTTTTAATTACGGTAAAATCTCATTTTGTTTTGATTGGATAAAGCGTTTTATAATGAGTTGATTTTGTGTGTAGACGATTGGAACTCGCTATTTAGTGACTTTACCAAGTTCGCTTTGGGTCTCATCTCCATCTTGTTTGATATTTTATTCATGATTCAACACTACATTTTGTACAGAAATAACAAACCGGCTTACGAAGCCATGCCCGAAAGTAACAGCCCACCGGCGGCTGATTACGTTCGAGAGATTTCTTTAGAGAAAAGCGATAATAAAATAAACGAAAACAGAGATGACGAATTTTAAAACACACTGTAACTGAAAACGGGTAATTTTTTACGTAAATTCGGTTTTTATTGAGATTTTATTCGCAATGTTGCATTATGCACTATCGACCATTGTATGGCGTATCGTGACAGTTGAAATTGCTCAAAACCCTAAAAAATAATATTCAATACCGTATAATAATTATATACTGTGTATTTTTTGAAAATGTTTATACTGTACATGTACCGGTACAATTTACATACAGTGAATTTAAATCGTATTTTCCACGTTGCATTTTCTAATAATTCAAAATACTTTTATTCGCACTTTGAACAAATTTTGATGGGAAGAGAATGTACAATTATACAGCATTTGTTTTACAATTCTGTATTATGATCGTTGATATTATTTATTATTGTGACACTAAACTATTATTTGAATTATATATACGTGCGTAGCGGATCATTTAATGAATCTTTTCAAGTATCGTTGATTTGTGATTGCGATTTACTTAAAATAAGCAATTGGACATTAACGTTCGACAATGAGACCAGGATTCAGCAAATAATTGTGCGTGGCGTAAAACCAGGACAAACGGTTTTGAGAGTTTGGAATGCTACCGATGATGCAATCGAGTAGATTACATAATAATTTTTTTGCTTTATTTAAAATTTTTAATCTTATTTTATTTGGAAAGTATTTCGGAGGCTTTTGTTCGGGTTTCGATCATAAGGCATAAATATTTAGATGTTTTGAGTGAAATTTGCGGATGGGTATATTTTGTGGCGTGGACAATCAATTTTTTCCCACAAATGTGGACCAATTACAAACGAAAAAGGTAGAGCGACGGAGAATTATTTAATGCGAAAATTCAATCATTGTTTCTTTGAATTTAATAGCGTTCAAGGTTTAAGTCTCGATTTTATATGTCTGAATATTCTCGGCTTTTTTGCTTACTCCGTTTTCAATTGCTGCATCTATTTTATTCCGCAAGTCAAAGTAAGTAGGCCTACTATATATATCCAATCTTCTTTTAAAGGTTTTAACTCAGACGTTTAAATTTTGATTAGGCCGAATATTTTCGTTTGAATCCTTATGGTGTTTTGCCGATTCAAGTTAATGACATCGCTTTTGCATTGTTGGCTTTAGCCGGTTCTTCAGCGGTTGGGATTCAAGCCATTATTTATGATGTACGTAAATTAGCCCAATAGCCGAAATATTAATTTTTAAATTGTTTTTATTAATTATCAGAGAGGACCTCAAAAAGTTTCAAAAGCTTGCATCTTTTTTTTGGTGCTTTCTTTGGTATTTTCTTCAGTTACGTTCATCTTAACTGGTTTTAAGGTTATAACATGGTTGTCCTACTTGTACTATTTTTCTTACATTAAATTAGCTATCACGTTGATAAAATATACCCCTCAGGTAATCAAATGAATTGTTTTACGTGAATACTTTTTTTTTAAATATAATATAATATTTAAAACAAAATTATTTTAGGTTTATTTAAATTATCAACGAAAAAGCACTGAGGGTTATAATATCTTGACTGTGAATCTGGACGTTGTTGGTGGAGCTTTAAGTTTACTGCAGATGTTTATAATTGTTTGCAATTATGGTAGCGTAAAATATAATATTGCTTTACGTTGCTTTGTACTGAATTTATTTTTTTGATGATTTTATAGGCGATTGGAGTTCAATGACGGGAAATCCAACTAAATTATTTTTAGGCTTAGTGTCTCTGTTTTTTGATTTTACCTTTATTTATCAACACTATGTTGCTTATCGTAGAAGACGTTTAATCAGTGAATTTACCGAAGCTCTCATTAATGAATCTGAAGGAGATCAAGAAGTTTATTAGAGTGAATGTTTTATTATTGAACGAGATCTAAAAAATGGGCTAAATTAGCCACATTTAATTTTTTAATTGGTTAATCAATTATTTAATGACTTAAAAAAAATTAACATAATAGCTTTTCTTTCTCTCTTTATAATAATTATTATTTTACAATTAATTTATTTAACTATTATTGTACTGAATTTCGATAATTTAAAAAATATTAATTATAATAGTGAAGGCGAACAAATATTTATCTTATAGGAAATTATTATTTATTTTGATAAGATACATGTACTTGTAAAACATTACTATTGCTTTTTTTTTTATCATTGATTGAGTAGATTTTAAAAAGAAACTCAAACGCTATCATTTAATTGGCATTACGTTGCAAAATGTAATATTGATTAAAGGGTTCTTTTATTTGATTTATTGTATATCAATACGTGTATTTTTTAAATTAATCAAAATATTTAAAAAATGTAATAGTACCAGATCTGAATAGTAACTTGAAGAAAATTGTTTTAAATTAATTTAATACAGTTTTGAATAATTCTCAAAAGGTTTTAAAATACTTGTCATGTAAATACAGTAGCGGTAAATTTTTACAAATTTGATTATGGCATAATTAACAGTGCAAATATTTAACATGAAAGTAGTGTGCCTTTTCCTAATTTGGCTTTTTTTTATATTGGCTTTATTTGAACATTTAAGTAAGTGGCAAATTTGATTAGTTAATTTGATTTTGTAAATTTTATCAAATTTTGTAGCTTGTAAATGCAACAAAGTTCTAATTTCTCCACATGATTTATCCATGGAAATTGGAGACGAGAATTATTTTAAAGTATATTTAAGGTATGCCAATTATTATTAGATAATATTTTTGGATATCGAAAAATTTTAATAATTGCTTCGATTCGCCTTTTTTAAAGTGAGCCTCCAGTTGAAAATGTAGAAGTTTGTTTATTAATAAATCATACCAACATAGTAGAAATTGATAAATATAAAATAAATTTTACCAATCAATCTTGGCATTCTAACGTAACGGTTGAGGGAATAAATGCTGGAAAAATTGTAGTCAACGTTAACTATAGCAATCTATTGGATTACAAGTAAAATAATTATAAAACAATTTTTTTTTATATATTTTATACAACAAAAAAAAACAAATACGAATTTTGCATTTAGTTTAGATGATGCTTTTATACGGGTAAACATTAAAGTTCACGACTATTTAGACGTGATGACTAATGCCTTTGGGTGGACTTATTTCGCCTGCTGGACATCTAATTTTTATCCACAAATGTACCTAAATTTCAGGAGAAAAAGGTATATTGACTAGTTTATGCCAATTATTAACATGAAATGAATTTATTTTAAAAAATGTTAGTGCAACAGGATTGAGTCTAGATTACATACTGTTAAATCTGCTCGGGACTTTTTCTTACACTGTATATAACTTTGGAATTTATTTCAGTTCACGAGTTCAAGTTCGTGTGTTTTATCCTATTGCTTGAAATTAAATTTCAGACTACCGGTATTGAAAACTAATTTTTTTTTATATAAAAAAGGATCAGTATTTTGAATTGCATCAATATGGAATTTTGCCTATTAAAATTCAAGACGTTGCTTTTTCCATTATATCATTTTGTTGGACAGGAGTTTGTGGACTGCAAGGCCTTTATTACAACGCAAGTTGTAAACATTATTTTTTACTACACATATATGATTGACTGATTTTTTTATATAGCATAAAACAATAAAACTTTCTAAAATCTGGATGAGTGTGCTAGGATTAGGCATAGTTTTTGAAATAATTTCTTCCATCATTGCCGGCGTCGGTGTCATTTCCTGGCTAGATTGTTTATATTATTTTTCTTACGTCAAATTAGGAATCACAACGGTTAAATACATCCCACAGGTGAATTTTTATAACAGTTTGGATAAATTTATCATACATTTAAGTCGATGGAATTTTTATAGGTTTATTCTAATTATAAAAATCAAAGCACTTCTGGTTGGAGTGTGGGTTTCCCGATCTTAGATTTTACAGGCAGTTCTTTAAGCATTTTGCAAATGTTTATAAATGCTTACAATTACGGTTTGTGTTTTCAAAACATATAATATATTATCAGAAAAGACTGTCAATATTTTTATTTTATTTGATTTTAGATGATTGGAGTTCCATATTTGGAAATCCGACCAAATTTTTGTTAGGATTGGTCTCTATGTTTTTTGATGTTTGTTTCCTTGTTCAGCATTTTATTCTATACCCAAAATCAAAAGTCTCTGAACATTTGTCAGTGAATAGTTCAATTAAAAAACTTGATCAAATTGAGGAAGAAATGAAGAGATAAAATTAATATTTTAAATGAACTTTTTATTCTAATGTAGTAACTGATTCTATAATTATGGTACAAGTAAATAACAAACTTAGAACTGTATAACCCAAAGTTATACAGGCACAATAGACCCTACTGTATTATACTGTATAATTAGTTTTATCAAATGTGTCAATTTTACGAGTTATCTGGAGTAACGTCACTATAAATTACTCCATTTTTTTAATTTTTATCATCAAACTGTCATCTTATAATAATTAAATATCACACGCTTTGTAAATACTGCTGATGCAGAGACCGTTATTTCATTTTTTAGAAATTTTTAGAAATGATAACATTAAAGAATTTTCTGTTTTTATATTTTTTGCAATTTTTTTTAATTTTTACAATTGCGAGCCAATGTAAGTGAAACAATTGAAATTTATTTTATTCATCGTTTTTTTTTTACATGTATTTCTGGTGGGGGGAATCAGTATTAAACCTTTGAAACTCGATTCAAATGATGGCATTATCTTTTGAAGTTTATTTTTAAATACTTTTTTTTTGAAGTTTTTATATTTAAATATAATAGCATCAACGATGGATGATAAAATAATCATTTCGCCTCATGATTTATCAATGGAATTAGAAGAAATAGGAAATTTTGATATTTATTTAAGGTTCTTTAATTAATCAACTGTATTTTTATTTTTGAAAAGGTTTATTTATACTAATGATAATTTTTAACAGCGAGCAACCAAAGGAAGATTTAACGATCTCATTAGCAACCGATCATTCAAATGTTTTACTCCTTAATCATTATTTAATATTTTTTAACAACGAAACCTGGCGTTCCAACGTAACTGTATCTGGAATCAACCCCGGAAAAATTGTTGTAAACGTTGATTATTACAACGGAACATTTAATTACAGGTAAATCTTATTTTTAATCTAATAATTTTATTTTTTGCTTATTTGATTCTTATTGGAAAAAGCTTGAACGACGCTTACATTCGCATCAATATTAAAATTCATGATTATTTGGATGTAATTAGCGATACGTTTGGCTGGATTTATTTCGTGTGCTGGACGTCAACTTTATATCCTCAAATTTACCTTAATTTCAGAAGAAAGAGGTGACGTTTGTAACGGCAACACTTTTTTTTTTTTTTTAAATTTAAGGTTGTTTTAAATTTTAGCGCGACAGGATTTGCTTTTGAATACATTATCCTAAATATGCTCGGGACATTTTCTTACTCTGTATATAACATAGGAGTTTATTTTAGCCCTTTAGTTAAAGTAAGTAAATATTTATAACTTCATCTGTTAAAAGTATTAATTTAATGTTGATATCCTTGAGTTCAATAGCTTTGGTAATATTAATACTTTTTAGGGAGAATATTTTGAATTGCATCCTTACGGTATTATGCCAATTCAACCTCAAGACATCGCATATGCCGTTTTGTCATTTTTTTGGACGGCAGTTTGTGGGGCCCAAGGTTTTTATTACACTGTACGAGCTACAAAATTTAAATGTTTTTTTAAAAAATTGTATTTATTAATGAAAATTTTTTTTAGCGCGACTCTATAACGCTTTCAAAGTTCTGGATGAGTCTGTTCTTTTTAGGCGTTTTATTCTTGATAATTTCCACCATAATAGCTGGTTGTGCAGTGATCTCGTGGTTGGATTGTTTATATTATTATTCGTATTTAAAATTAGGAATAACCACGATTAAATATTTTCCACAGGTTAATAATTGCACTGCAATTTTTAATTGATATCGATTTGTTTATTTGTACATTATATCATTTATTAGGTTATTTCTAATTATCGAAAAAAAAGCACCTGTGGTTACAGCGTGGGTTTTCCAATTTTAGATTTCACTGGTGGATCTTTAAGCATTATGCAAATGTTTTTAATGGCGTATAATTATGGTTGGTACACTTATTTTTTGTTTTATAAGTTTAAAGTGCAGTAGATTTATTTTTTACTTTTTTTTTCCAACACAGATGACTGGAGCTCAATATTTGGAAATCCTACCAAACTTTTATTAGGATTGGTTTCCATGGTTTTTGATACGTGTTTTCTAGTTCAACATTTTATTCTTTACAGAAAGTCAACATTTTCGAAGCGATCTTCCATTAATAACTCAATTAATAATAATTCTTTGTCAATTATTGATGATGTAAATGATTCAATAAAAAAACTTGAAATTTAGTTGAATATTGCGAATACATTAATTTTTTAAATTAAAGTTAGCAATATATGAGCCCAAAGAGCTACAAAATAAATTAAATAAAGTTAAATTAATTTTTAATACCGGTACTTGAAGAAAGTTTTTACAGGTAGTTCTTTTTTTAATTTATTGTTTGAATTTTGCGCCTAATATTATTTGCTGCTTGTTTTCCAGGGTTCCCGCTGCCGGTAGAAGCACTGCTGTTGCACTTCCGGTTTAAGCAGACGAATTGAAACTTCTTCATCGGGTTTATTTCGCGGGGTGGATGGTAGGTGAGTTTTATTTTTTTCTTGTATTAATAATCCGTTAATTTAACAGAAATATACAAACATCTAATATTAAAATCGTTAAATTATAGTTTAATTGAGTCGGGTAATGATATTTGTGCGATTATTTTTTTGGATTTTTGTTAAATTGGCTGAAAAAGTAGAAAATAGTGTAAAGGTACTGGGCAAGCATGTGAACGTGTCATTTTGTGTTTTTCAGGTTTCCACATAATTTAGTCATGGGGGCCTACAAATATGTGCAAGAACTTTATCGTAAGAAGCAGTCGGATGTTATGCGATTTGTGCTTCGAGTGCGAGCTTGGCATTTACGACAATTAAACGCTACGCATAGGGCTTCTCGACCGACCAGACCGGACAAAGCCAGGCGATTAGGATACAAAGCTAAACAAGGTATTTTTCAATCGTATTTAAGCACAAAATTTTATTCGAAGATATGTAAAATGAGTTAATGATGATAACATTCTCAAATGAATATTACTATGATCGATATTCTTCCTTGGATGACTGATGCTTTTCTCTAACCTCGTTTCGAAGTTAGGCCTCGTGTTTACTTGCAAATTAAAAAAAACACTTTTTTATTATTTTCAGGTTACGCCATTTACAGAGTGCGTATTCGTCGTGGCGGTCGCAAGAAGCCCGTTCCCAAGGGACAAACCTACGGCAAACCGAAAAATCACGGAGTTAATCAGTTGAAACCTTCGAGGAATCACCAGAATTTGGCCGAAGTAATTATTCACCGAACGAACGAGATTTTCATTTCTAAATGCGTTAATGTTTGTTTTATCTTTTTTGAATAGGAAAAAGTTGGACGACGATGCAAGGCTCTCAGAGTTTTAAATTCGTATTGGGTAGCTCAAGATTCTACCTTTAAATTTTTCGAAGTTATCGTTGTAGACCCGTTCCACAAGGCTATCCGACGTGATCCACCGATCAGATGGATCGCCAAGGCGGTGCATAAGCATCGTGAATTGCGTGGTCTTACCTCAGCTGGAAGGAAATCCCGCGGGTTGGGTAAAGGACATCGTTACTCTCAAACCATTGGCGGTTCCCGTCACGCCGCTTGGAAACGCAGGAACACCGTTCAAATGCACAGAAAGCGATAAGATAAAACTCCCTGAATATTTCATTAAATTTAAAAACTGTACGATTACAACGATTTTCGTATTTATTTAAACATAGGTTTTATTTTATCACAACACAACTTTTTCTTTTTACATTTAATAATCTATCTGATCGTTCAGAATACCACAAAAGGCGTCGTCCGTCTCTCTTTCCAACTCGTTTAGTTCCTGCCGAAATTTTTTATAGTTACTTAAACTCGTTTCCAACATTGTAGAATTATTTAACATTTTCTTGGTTAATGTCGTCATTAGATTAAGTTCCCGTTGCATGGAACGCAACAAAGATGGAGGTGAATGGTGTTGATACGGAATTAGAATGATATCGCTAGGAAAACAATCGTAAAAGTAATGGACAAGAAGATAAGTCTGATCTTGATTCCTAAGTTTAAAAAAAGAAAATCCATGTTTAGAAACTCCATCAGTTACAAAACTGTATATTTTTACTTTGTATGAAGGCACATGTGGGCGCGGTTTAAGTTTTCAATTTCCAGCATTTCTATCCAAGCTCCGTTGAGCTGCTGAATAGTGGAATGAGGCCAGTATAAAATGGGAGTGAAAGCGTGCTGTTGGAACTGCGTGGCTTGTTTACAGATGGTAATTAGTCCGACGAGATCCGTCGTGCCGGAGATGATGGTTACGTTGTTGGAGTCGGTGACTGCATTCAAACTGGCCAAAGCGTGGAACGATTCGTCTTCATCTAAAACATAATTTCTGGGTTTAATATTTTTTTTTTTAAACTGCGATGCTATGAGTTTGTTTTATGTATAGATTTGAAAGGTTACCAAGAGCTGCGTAAAACGTGGCGTCCGTATTTGAAAGCAAATCTTTAGTGGTAAGTTCGCAAGGCAAACATCGAATCGAAATTGTACTGACATCTCCTCCTTTAGATTTTCGCTTAAAAACGATTCCGAGGTCTAGTTGTATTCTAGAATTGTGCTCGATGATACCGATGTCAAAAGCCACGGTTAAAATTGCAGTTTGATCCGGATGTAAAACGTTCGCGAGTTCTGGTTTCATTTCACGCGTATCGTCCGAATCGAATTTCTGTCTTTTAGGAGTTTGTAGAACGGGAGATGATGGGGCTAAGCTGTTTATGTAAAATAATTTTCCTTGAAAAGAAACGTCTTTGTCAGGTGAAGAACCTAAAAGCTGCAATTCCCATATATCCCTTTAACGAATAAGAAATTAATATTATTTCCAGGCGAGATGTAATGCAATCAAATTTACTTGGTAGAAATGTTGATGACATCTATTCCGACGACCCAATGATCTTGAACAATTTTGAACCAAGGAGAATCGCAGTGAACCACAGTTTCGTTTGCATTTGTCTCGTTCAGGTTTTTATTTTGGTCTGTCGAGAAATGCTGACTTTCTGATATATTTCCAAAACTGTAAGTCTATTAATTTAGAAATATATATTGTTTTTGCTTACAATTTTTATTTTATAATAATAACTGTTATTGTTAAACTCACTTGAATAGGCGGAGTTTCCTCATTTAGCGATAAACATCTAAGAGTACTGCAAATTTCTTCCCGAGTTTTATTTAAGTAATCTAAATGACTTTCTGCAGCACTTAAACTCCCTTCGACGGCCTAAATTAAGTTAAAGTAAAATGAAATCCAAATTTTAAAGGTAAAAAATATCTTACAATCATTTTTTTGTACAAATTGTTGTCTACCGATTCCGCATCTTTCGAATCTGTCTCCTCTGATGATTTCTGAAATTTTGAATTAAAAGTTAATAAATACTCGTGTATATTATACGAAAGAGAAAGTTACTGATATATTTATTTGTTTAAAGTCCGTAATTTGCAAGTCTCGGTCTGCCAGCTTTTTGTTCTCATCTTTCTCGGAATTGCTCACCATCAGCAGCTGAGTTCCAATTGCCGGTAAAAAATGACCGACAAAGAACTCGTGAGGAGTTGCAATTTCTTTTACTACCTACAATAAATTTAAAATTAATAATGCTTTTATTTTTAACGTATTAATCGTGACATAATTGAAATGTTTGTAGGTTGATGATGAGAGCCGCTCCTCTTTCCGACATCAGAATTCCCATCAAGTTGTTGGATTGATGAAAAGTGGTAAAATGTTTGGCGTTAGGGAATGGAATTTTAATTTGTTTATTAAGTTCAGGTTTTCTCCAGTTCTCGAACTGCAACAGCTGCGAACGGCGCGTGCAGATATACGTGGTCACCTGCTGATCAACATCGGTCGAATGGAAGTGAATAACATTTGCGATTTTGAGATAACCGCTAAAGAATAGACTCTGTTTAAAATCAACCTCTTCCTCTACCGACATGTCCGGCTTTCCCAGCTCGATTGAGGCTTTTAGGAACCGAGCTGAACCGATGGGAGTAAGTAGCAGGCAAAAGAAACGACCGGTTAACGTCGGCTCAGGATTGGCGGGTCTTAACTTCAACTCGAAAGTCACGAAGGCGGCGGCTAAATGATAGTGCTCGTCTCGTAAACCAAGTTTCCAACTATAAGTACCATTTTTTTTCTGTATATAATGTATATAAAGTTCATTTTTATAGATGTAAGCTAAACATGGGCCGTCCAAATACAGAACGTCAAGGTCGCTTTCGGGTAAAGTAAATGCGTCGCCGTATAAAGACAACTGTAAACTTCTTTCTGGGATTAAAGCCAAATAAATCAGTTCGGAAATCGGGCGGTTACTGACTACGTGGTTTCTTCGTAGTATTAGGAACGGATAACGTAAATCGGTTTCGGCCAAACTATACTGACCGTGTGTGTTGACCAACGAAACAGTGCAGCCTTTGCGAAAACCGTGCGATAAGGTAAATCGATCTAATTCTTGAAACGGCTTCAGCTTAAGATTCGGGTAGTGCAATTGATGTAAAGAAGACGACACGTTGCAGCGGTCTTTATCCGATTCGATGGAAAAATGAAGCACCTTGTTTCCGTATGTGCAAAAGAGAGTGTGATTCCACACGCGAAACATTTTGAACGAACCGCTCAGCTGATTTTTACAGGAAGAAGTGGAGTCTACTACAGCGGCCCACGAGGGCCATGTAACATCGCTTTCGACCTTGGCGCGAGGAAACGCTTTTTTCGCTTTCGACCTT